>CABHPP010039141.1:0-16128 GCA_902168425.1 Peromyscus attwateri | reverse complement strand
CTAGGTTATAGGAGATCTTGTCTCAAATGATAAAATAAAAATAGTTATATTTAATGACCAGGATATAGAAGGTAACATCTTCAGCTTTGAGAATTACAGTTTTTGCTGAGATGCTATTTTATTTTTTGTTCTTTTTTTTTTGTCCACTTAATTTTAATTGAAAGAGAATTACATCACTTTCTCCCCTCTTTTTTCCCTCCAGCCACTCTCAGCTACTCTCCCTTGAGCTTTTTTTATTCCCCCTATACTTGTACATATGTATCTGTATGTAACAAAATTAAACAAAAGGTGCTTGTATCTGTGTGCAATAATAATAAAGGAAAAGAGGCTGCCTGCTTGTTCCTTCTTACCCTCTTCCCAAAAAGTATACGTGCCATTTTTAATCACTGCTTCTCAGTTTTCCTTCTCAGCTTGCAAGTTTAATGTTCAGAAGAGCAAAGAGGGCACAGGAAGGGTTGTGATGTGGAAGATGGGCATCAGGAACAGCTTCACACTGGAGGCCACCTTCTGTGGATCTACTCTTGGTAATTGTCCTTGATGACCTCTTCCTGAACAGTAAATCAGTCTAGGCTTTGCTGTAAGATTAATGATATGAACAGTTTGGTAGTGAACATGTTCTTCCCACTTAAAGGTACACCTAAGTTTGATCAGTCCTATAAGCAGGATGAATACATTTCTACTGTGTGGTATCTCTATGTCATCATTTACTTTTGTTTATAAAAGAATGTTCTGGGGTGCACTCTTTCATTACTAATCTTCAAGTATTTGATGTTGCTGTAAAGGGAATTGCTATGGATTTTTAAAAATGGGAATTCCTGATGATGTCAAGAAAAAGCAATGCACTCACTTAAAATGTTTTTTTTTTATTTGTTGTTTGCCAAGCAAAAAACAGACTGGCTGTTTGCATTGTTTATTTCTTTGGTTGGTTGGTTCATTCACTCATTTTTGTTGTCAGTTTATATTTGAAGGGAAGCCCTTGGTTTCTGCAAGTAAAAATGAAGCTATGCTCTTCAGTCTCACATAAGAAATATCTTTATCATACTTGGCATGTATTATTGAAGTTAGAATATGCTGTATTACAGTGATTTTAACATTCTTGGGAAATAAAATCTAGGTTGTATGGTGGTATCTGCCTGTAATCTCAGTACGCAAGAGGCAAAGGCAGGCACATCTTGAGTTTGAGGCCAGCATGGGCTACATAAAAGAACTTTTCCCATTTTGAAAAAGGAAAATACTGGAAATCCATATATATAATTTCTACCTAGTTGTTGTTTTTGCTTCTGTTTGAGACAGAGTCTCTCTACATAGCCCTGGCAGTCCTGGAACTCACTATGTAGACTAGTCTGGCCTCAAACTCACAAAGATCTGCCTATCTCTGTTTCTGAGTCACTGAGACTAAAGGTATATGCCACCATGTCTGGAGATCCCCTATTTTTTTTTTTTTTTTTTTTTTTTTTTTTTTTTTTTTTTTTGGTTTCTCGAGACAGGGTTTCTCTGTGTAGCTTTGCGCCTTTCCTGGAACTCGCTTGGGAGACCAGGCTGGCCTCGAACTCACAGAGATCCGCCTGCCTCTGCCTCCCAAGTGCTGGGATTAAAGGCGTGCACCACCACCGCCCGGCCCCCTATTTTTTTTTTATGTAACCTGAAACTGAGGTAACATCATTCATGATGACAAAAGACATTTTCTTGTGGAATTTTTCTGAGTAGTTATCACTGCTAGTAACTGGTGACCATAACTGTAACTGTCTTACTGACTTTTCTTCTGCCTTGCAATACACATCAATGTATGTTCAATAAGCTCTGCTCCAGGTTGTGGGAAAGCAATGAGCAAAAGCCTGAAGCTGTTGAAAAAATGAGTAACTCATCCTCCAGGGTGAATAAAGTTTTTTGATCTTTTAGGCAATAAACGAGGCACTCATTTTAGCACAAAAGACTTAGAGTCAATGGGATATCATTTTTGTGATTCTCTATTGGACTACTGTGATCCTGACCGGAGCAAGGTAAGTCAAATCAATTTGGGTAAGTATCAGATTCAAGCTGTAGATGAATAACCTGTCTGCTGTCCTATGGCAGGTTTTCCCTTTTAATATCCTAATGGCTTTCTGGGTTTCGGTGTATGTAGTCACCCAATAACTATTATTATGGATATATATAATCATTAAGTTAGTTTAATTAGAAAGTAATATTATTCTTATAATGAATTCATTTATAATTTTTCCTTAGTATTTTCAGTGCCTGAAAGAATTAGAAGAAATGGAAAAACATATAAACTTGGAAAGAGTCTTTGATGATTCAGATAATTCTCTAGTAGAAATTTCATTGGATGTAGAGTCTAGGTAAGTCAGGTTCATTGGAGTAATTGTTACATTGTTTTACTGAGCTTTTATCATAATACTCGGATGTTACTGTCAGTCCCACACAGAAAATTCTGGCTAATATTAGGGAAAGTTTTCACAAGTGCAGTATTTTGGTCAAATATATCAAGGCTCATTTGATTTATTCACTGTGAGCACTGCTGTGTGCCGTGTGTTTACTGTATGTGAAAGACACACCAAATTGTTTTTGCATTCTCTCTCTTTCTCATTTAGAGTATTTTATGTCCATAGCAAAACTAAGTAAACATGAGAAAGATTTCCCATATGTCCCCCATTCCTGTATGTCCAGAGCCTTCTCCTCCTCCTGTTATCAACATCCCAGGATGATATATAGGTTTCAGTGAGTGAATTTCATTAACAGACAGTTGTCACCCAGTGTCCAGTTCACATTAACAGATACTCCAGTCTGGACAAATTTATAATGACATGTGTCCTACCATCAAAGTATAAGACAGAGTATCTTCACTGCATGGGCACATACCTCCATTCGTTCCTCCTCCTCAACAACTGGCAACCACAGATTTCTATCATTGTCTACTTAGTTTTACCTTTTTCAGAATGTCATTTGATTTGTATTGTGTTAGCTTTTTGAATTGCCTTTTGAAAATTAGTAACTTGCTTATAAAATCCCTCTGTCTTTTCATGGTATGATGGCACATTTATTTTTAGCTCTGAATAGTAAGCATTGTCTGAATATACCACAATTATCCACTCAACTGAAGAACATCTTAGTTGCTGCCAAGTGTCAGCATTATAAATAAAACTTCTATAAACATCCATGCGCAGGTTCTTCTGTGATATATTTTCATCTCTTTTTATTAGAAATCAAGCAATGTGATTGCCAGTGTAAATGTATAATTTATAGTTTTGGCTTACTTTGCCCTTTATAGCAATACTAGTATAGTGTTATAGGTTTCACATATAAAATTCCAAGAGGTACATTGCCTCGGGCCATATGGTGAAGCACTCAGGTCATGCAGAAAGGGCTTCTTTACTCAGAGATGTTTACGGTTTGTTTTGGCTTGGGTTTATTTGCTCCTTTTAGCATTGGGGTTAGATATTTTCTCTTTTCAATTAAAATTCAAGTGTTAAGAACTCTTAAAAGAGAGCTACCTTCAATGAAATTTTAAGTTGACAGTGTATCATTGTTGATGATTGGTACAATATTGTACTATAGAACTCTAGAATTTACTCTTCTTCCTTAACTGACCTTTGTGTCTAATAACTAGTAACTTCCATTCCTTTTGCTTCTGCTCCTAACAACCACCATTCTCTGATGCTCTGGATTAGACTGTTTTAGATACTTAATATAGTAGAATTGTGAACTGCTTTTGAAAATGTTTTTATAAAACATTTTAAGCTATTATCATGTCAGCTCTAGATTTGGGTTCTTGGATTGATGCCCAGTCACGTGTATCATTAGTATTAGTCAGAGTTACTATCAGATTACCTAGTAGTTACTATATTTTAGTTTTCTAAGAAACCTCCATACTATTTTTAATAGTAGCCACATCACTTTGAACTTTTGTGTTTGCACTATAAAAGTCCAGTTTCATTCTTTTAAATGTAGATATACAGTTTCCTAGAACCATCTGTTGAAAAGTCTGTCCTTTCCCTGTTGTGTACCTGGATTAAATATTGTTGACAATTGTGAGATTAATGCTGATTGTTAAATTGATTGGCTTTAGAGACATCTGAAAGATTAGTAAAGCACAGCCCTTGGTGCAATTGAGAGGACATTTCCAGAGAGGATTAGGTCATAAGGGCTGTAACACCAGTTCAGTCTAAAGATGGATTCAATTTGGGACTGTTGGGAGATGGTAGACCTATAGAAGAGAGAGCCTAATTAGACTGTTGGGACCACAACTTTGAAGAATTTGTCTTTGTCTTTGCCTTGGCCCTTGCTCATTCTCTTCTCAAGAGAGAAGGACAAGAGGATGTTTACTTGTGTCAGGACAGAGATATTAAAACATAATATAATTAAGTAGGCTGAGGGGGACTCATTGTAGACCTTGAATGCCTCATTTGTGTATAGAAATTCCTAGAATTAGATAGAAGAATGCCACATATAGTCAGAACATTAAATACTCCCCAATACTGACTTGATGTGACAAATAAAAATATCAAAAATTAATTTAATAATAATTAATACAGCCTTGTCTTGGTAATCCAATTTTAATTATATGACATGGACAGGAGGGAAGTCTATGATGAGAATTATAATTGCTTTTTGAAAATACCATTTTCTGTCTAATATAGATTCTTTTAAAAGTGAGTCGATGATGTTTTCTGTCTATTTCCTAATGTAAATCTTTTATCTTCTTAAGATCTATTGTTAAATTACACAGTAACCATTAAGTTTTGGATAATCTAATGGAGTCTTTTTCATATGGCTTATGAACCATGTGTTAATGGTTATGCAATTTTTGTCAAATTCTGTCAATCACAAGAGCTACATACTCTCTGTTGACTTTTCTCACTGTTAGTTCTTATTGTTAGAGTTCTTTTTCTTCATATAGTTTCACCTATTACTACTAGTATGTTCTTGCTTTCTTAATCACAAACTACAGCTTTGCCTTTTATATACTAAGTTCCTCAAATATTTGGAAGTTTTCTTCTGAACTCTTTGCAATTCTCTATTGAAAGCATGTGGTAGTTTTCATGTTCCTCTTTTAAAAAGACAAATATGCATATTACTACATAGAATATTACTGCATTTCACGAGTGAAGTTTCTTCATTGTGTATTACATAGTATACAGTTTCCAAAAGGAAAGATACCAACCAGATAATTCTGCATTCTATAGATTCTTATTGATAAGCATATTGGTGCTAGGAACGCAAAGTAATGTCTCAATTTTTCAAACAAAGCCAAGCTATTTAAAAAGCATTTTTAGTTAGGCATGATAGTACACAACTATAATTTCAGGACTTGGGAGCCAAAGCAGGAGATTATGAATTTCAGACCAGACTGAACTACATCTTGATACCCTGTCTCAAAAACCAAGGGCCATTCTAGACAACACATGATTACACTTTATTTGTACAGTGTTTTATGGTGCTAGATAATAAAAAATTTCTTTGTACATTAAAATGCTCAATCTTACTTCTCTTACCCTGGTTTAGAATTGCTATTGAGGATAGGTAGTTTTCCAGTGTCCTATCAATAATGACAGACATTGAGACTGTGGAATATTATGCAGAAATAAGGAAAATCTGTATATGCTGATAGTCTGTTTTAAGTACAGAAAAATTTTATATAGGTAGAATAATATCTTTTATAAGGAATAAGAATATAAAATGCACTTATTCATTCATATTTTAAAAATAAAACAATAAAAGGATAAGCCTTAAAACTAATAAAAGAAAAAAAACCTAATGAAAATTTAACATTTGTCATTAGGAAATTGCAAATTAAAACAATGAAATACCATGAAAAACATTTTAGAATTTCTTAAAATTCAAAGCACTGACAAAACCAAATGCTAGTAAAAATGTGAGAAAATAGGACCTCTCTTTTGATAGGATTATGTTGTGTGACTCTTCCTGAGGAGATGTGAATAAAATTCTATTCATCACAGATAGGGTACCAATAACAGATCAAAGGAATAATTCCACTTAAATTTAGCTTGGTTAGCCTATGATATTGGAATTAGTAACAGAAGTATTAGTGACTCAAGGGCCGCTGCAGTACCAAAAAGCCCTTCACAGCATGCCTGACAACTCACAAAAGTTGCATCCATAGTGACCCCTGACCAGACTGTTGATATCTCCCAAAGAAAGTCTCCTCCTTCCCAGAGGTTGACTTCTTATGTAACCTGAAGTAGGGGTTTTGTGAATCTTGTAACTTTCTGAGTTTCCTGAGCCTTGTAAGTTTTATGGGCCTTGAAAGATTTCTTAGCTTCCTGAGTCTGATGAAACTCTTTCCAGGAGAAATGTTTTTATTCAGAGGAAATAGCTGTCCAGACTCCACCTTTTCCTCGGTCTCTTACATTCTTCCCATCTTCTCTTCCGTGTTGTTCCCTGAGCCTTGAAGGGAATGACATAGAGTCACTACTCCACAGCAGTCGTCACTGATTCTCAGCAACCTAACCATTTGTGAGTCTCCACTGTAACTATTGCACACCAAAATAATGAAGTATCTCTCTACATCAGTAAGCTATCTACAAAGAGAAGGCAGATGAACAGGTACATCATATTTGATTGGCAGACAATTGCAGTTCAGATGCAGAATATTCCCTAATTGTCATGTTTCCTATACAGGCTATTATTAAGGCCTTTATTTTCATGCCAAATAATGGCTTTTCCTCCTTCTATATTAAAGGTAGATTGAGAAGTATCTTCTATCATGTCACTTTATTCTCTCCTATTTTCCATTTTTCCTGCAAAATCATAGAGTGACATGAAAAAGAGCACCCATGTGGCTTTTCCTTATTCTTCCCTTAGTTGGACAAGTTCTTTATGGGCAGACAAATCAGTCTTAATTGCATGTCTTATCATCCACAGCAAAGGCTAAACCACTGATGCCACAGCCTCCTTACAATCCTGCCCCATACATGCTACTTTCTTTATTTTTTAAAATGTAAAGGAAAATTTATTGCAGATCTGAAAACAACTCCTACAGTAGTGACTTTTCTATAAAATTGTACCTACACTATGCATTGCATCTACCGTATTAAAACATGCATTAGACAGAAATATGAAATCCATGAACCCACCATTCTTCAACAATTGAACAAAGATAAAATGTGTAAGGAACAACAAGGATGACTTGCAAAGGATGGGCTTTTTAAGCACATTTAACAAAAAGAAGCACAAATGGATGAGTGTTCAATTACATGCACTGAAGTAAACCTTAGGCACTAGGAATCAGCATTTTGTCATAGAGGAAACACATATTATAAAAGTGCATAGTGCCAAAGGAACTCTACCAGCATTCAAAAGCAGCTGTGTCAGCTAGGCAATAATAATAATAATAATAATAATAATAATAATAATAATAATAATACTCTAAAGCAGTGGTTCTCAACCTGTGGGTCACAACCCCTTTGGAGGTCACATATCCACTATCCTGCATGTCAGATATTTACATTATGATTCATAACAGTAGCAAAATTACAGTTATGAAGTAGCAACGAAATAATTTTAAGGTTGAGGGGTCACCACACTATGAGGAACTGTATTAAAGGGTCACAGCATTAGGAAGGTTGAGAACCACTGCTCTATAGCATGTCTCTATTGTCCATCATTGAATACACTGGTAGAAACTTTGAAATAAAAAAGAAAAGAAAAAAAAAGGAGCTCCCTTTATTTTCTCTGTTTAAAATCCAGCAGAAAACAAACATCAATTCTGTTATACACTAACATCTTCAAAGTACATCATTTGTACAGAAGGACTAAGAACCAAACTCTGTTTACAGAGATCCAAACACGAGTGAGAGCACGCCCCTCACACGGCTTTCCGATGATACTCAGGAGGAACCACTTCGTAATCACTGGCACTGAGCACAGTTGCAGAGTTCTTCGCCAGGTACTTGAGGAAATCTTGAAAATCTGAGAGACTGCAGTATGCTGAAATTCTCACAGAGCACCCTGATGCACCCATGTCTCAGGTCCATGGAGCGCCACTTTTACTGAGATCATTTGCCTGGGGATCAAGTCCCAGGCATCCATGAGCCATGGTGGCAGCTTTCAGGACTCTAACTTCAACCCTGTTCACAAATGTTTCCTCATTTTCAGCAGTAGGATCCACTCAGGCCCTCTTCCTCCTAGGAGGCTGAGGTGTCTCATGGGTACTGTCATCATCTCCATTTCCTGGAGTTTTCTGTCTGCTCTTTTTTGTTGTCACTTCCACATTTTTCTGTTGCAGGCCTGATGTCTTCTTACTGGGAGCAGCCCCTGTCCTCTTGCCCTCTGATTGCCTTGCTCCTGATTGATTGGCCCTTAAAGTTCTCACTGTTTCTGCAAATTGGTGTTCATGTATTTAAGTGCTCTGCTTTCTGGAACCCATTCATCCCAATATCTGTTCCAACCACTGTGATGTATGAAATATGAACCCTGTTTGTTCTTTTGGCCCTTTACACACTTAGCTTCATAGAGAAGTGGCCCAGGAAAGCACAGCACTCGCTCACTCTCCTGGAATTTAGACTTTGGGTCTGCTTGGGTACCTTCTCCCACCACCCCCAATTACCACCACCTACTCTCTACCACATGCTACTTTCAAAGGCTGCGATTATAACCTCTAGTCCATCATCTATTTGGGGGTATCCTGATACTTGTGTGATAGACCCCATTAATCAAGGAGACATGTCACTCCATACCATTTTAGAAGAAAATGGCCACTGGGATTGTTCCACTCTCAGGTGTCTCAGCCTTGGTCGCATATCTTATCAGTCATGTAACTTCCACTACAACAGGGTGGTATGCCATCTTAACCATGTAGAAAATGTAGCCACATTAGAATTGCCCCTTAGATTCTTTGCCCTTAGGCAGATCAGCCACAATTGTATGACCCATCATGGGGGTCATGAAACTACTACACCCCAGCTCATCTTTGTTTCTTAGGTTTAAACCAAATAAATTGAAAACAAGTCCACATAGTATTTAAACAGCTTTATTTATAATTGCCCAAACTGGAAGCAACCAGATGTCCTCCAATAGATGAATGAATTTTTTTTAAAGTATGTCCATATAATGGACTGTTATTCAATGATAAAAATAAGTGAGTTGCCAAACCATGAAACAATATGACAGAACAGAAACCTAAGTCCATATTATATTGCAACCACATACAGTGGGTTTCATCTTGATGAGTACAAAACCAAAACAAACATGGCCAAGATATAATAACTGAGAAAGATTTGTTACCTGTAGCAGGTAAGGAGAGCAAAAAGCAAATGACTTCCTCAAAGACAGTGTGGGAATTTTACTTAGAAAGCCTGTAAGTATTAATATAAGAAAGCATTGGAGGGGTGGACACTTTCCTGAGCATGCTCAGTAAAGGAGTAGATTCTTGAACATGCTCAGTTTTAAGTCATGCTTTATGAAAGAAATATGACAGACACATTGATACATTCATGGCCCAGGGTCATATAGCAGATTTGAAAAGGTAAAAATGGCAGACAGGAACACTTTGAGACTGTTCAGTTTGCATACTAAGGGTGGCACACATGCTTACTTTCATCACAAACATGGTGAACAGAAATGCCTCTCATGTATCTAGCTTTGTTCATAAAGCTTTAGTTGAAATAAAGGAAAAGATACTTGAGTGGTAAATCAGTATAGGAGTCTGTCCCTAAATGCCTGCTTCGGTGTTGGGTAACAGTATTGTTAAATGAAAGAAGTCTGAAAGGGCTGTGAGACACAATGGGCAAGATGAAACTAGAAGGGGAAAGGGTCAGTGGTTGCCAAGAGTTTCCTGGAAACAGAGTCATGGATAGTCAAACAGAATGTCTGAGACAATGTTTGATGCTGTAGTGGTGAAAGATACCTGTCTTTATAAATTTGTAAAAGAAGCCAGGCAGTGGTGGCGCATGCCCTTAATCCCAGCACTCAGGAGGCAGAGGCAGGCAGATCTCTGTGAGTTTGAGGATAGCCTGGGCTACAGAGTGAGTTTCAGGCAAGGCTCCAAAGCTACACAGAGAAACCCTGTCTCAAAAAAATAACAACAGAAAACAAATTTGTCAAAGCTTACAGAATATATGTTGAGTCAGCTAGTAAACAATAAATTTGCTCTCAGTTGTTAGCAAATTACCATGTAGTGTAACAAGCTAATAGCAGAGGAAACTGTGCAGAAGAGAACTGTGAAATATCTATTGTGCATTTCTGTAAACATAAAACTGCTTTTAAAAAGTAAAAATCTATTAATTAACAAAATATATATAAGAAATACAACTCAGAAATATTTCCTTTCATGAGTTGTTGCTCAAGCAAATAAATTTTGCCTACCACTGTATCAAGTGATTATAATTAGAAATAGATTTGTGTTTGACCTTTTGTTTCTTAAGGTACTATGCTTTGGGTGGCCCTTTACTGTCTGTAAACAATATAGAAATATAGTGACATAAAAATTAATTTTAAGAGTTAATGATACCCATAAGAGTTAAGGAACTTCACAGATATATCACTTATTTGTTTACTTATTAACAAAGAATATTGAGCCTCACTGTGTACCAGGTGTTATTCCCACCCTAATGGCATAGCAATGAACCAGACAGAAAAAAATAAATGGTACTTTCATGGGGCTTACATCCCAGCACCATATTCCCAAACATTTATAGTTTCTATCATTCAGAAAATAAAAATACCATTTCTGAGTTATATGGGACCACCAAATGATAAATAACTTTTGTAAATATCATTCTCTTTCTAATTAGAATTGTCCTTTCAAATAAGATGATAAAGTGAAAGCAATGTTGAAATTTTAAATTCTGAAAACTGTAATTATTATTACTTTCCTTTTTTAGTAGTCGAGGCTCTGAAAGTTCAGAGTCCAATGACACTCAGACTTATCTTCTCAAGTTGACCTCTCAGGTATGATTAACAAGTTTTGCTTCAGTATGGATATGTTAGGCAGGTACACTGATTCTTGTTGTTACTAACAGCCAGGAAAAAGGTTTGTGCATCTATCATTATTGTGTAGTAATAATTGTTTTTCTGATTTTGTGCATATTTTAAATCATAGAATTTTTATTCCAACTCCCTTACTTCATCTATGTGAGTATTAAGATCCAGGAAGTGAAATTAATTCTCAAATTCCACACCACTTGTTAATATTACATGTGGTACCCTGACATACATCACCTCGTTATTAACCCAATATTCATTTATTTAATTACACATTTATTGTTAATATTGTGCTCAAACCATGTACCAGGCACTGCCTAGGTGCCGGAAACAGAACAGTGAAAACAATGAGTCAAAAACATCTTTCCCTTTGTTTTCGTATGTTCTAGTTGGGAGAGTGACACAACAAAATAAGTGAAACATGACTTAATAGATGAGGATAGATGCCTAAAGAGACAATTAAAGAGTTTATATGGAGATCACAGTTGGCATGGGCTTACTAAAGAAAGATGATACTTAAGTGAGGGAATAAGCTCCTTTTCACTGTGTGACAAACAATTTCAAAACTTTAGTAATTTACAGGAAGCCTTTTATTTTCATATACCATATTCACTAACAATCCACTAGCCACAGTAAGTCATATAGCCAGCCAGGCTCAACATTCAACAGAATGGAGAGGTATATTCCACTTATCATGAGAGGCTCTACAGAGCTCCACAGTGAAGACTAGGGATGCAAAATCCTATTATAGAGGGCAAAACATGTGGAAGCAGCGGTTTAGCATTACGCAGTTCACCTCTAGGTCACAGTTATTAACTTCCTGCCCAAATGCCAAATTTACTAGTATTTGTTCCCTTTCCAAAACACCCAGCATCTCATCCAGGCATGGTTATCAGTCCTCCATCATGACCTACACCAGGCCTGGACCAAAACCTATAAAATAAGGCAAGTTATCTGCCCCTCTTATTTACATCTATAATAATGGAACAGAAGTTGGGAAATTATAATAGACATCCCATTAAAATTGAAGAATGGGTAGTATATAACAGTCATAGAACCAAAACAATTCTGAGTTTGCATGCATATGTGCTGTGTGCTGGGGACCAAAACCAAGGCTTTGGGCATGCTAGGCAAGAACCACAAATTTTTACTCTGCAGATATGGAATAATTTTCTCTCCTGGGGATTAGGAAACATTTCTAAAGCCCCTTTACTTTTTCATAGATTCTTGTGTTTGCTTTACATGCATCTAGGGTGCACAGTTGCAGTGGGAAGAAAGGGGTCATTACTCCATCTTCTAGGAAGTGAGTCTCAAAATGCCTGTATTTAGACACTCCAAGTGACTGTCTTTGACACATTCATTAAACACTAATTTAAAATACTACTTTACCTAGGTAAAAAACAAGAAAAAATATCTGAAAACAAAGAGGGAAAGAAATGCCACCCTAGCAAAGCGCCAGAATAACACAAGAGAGGTAAATCTTGATTACTGTAATGATTTAAAATGTTTTAAATATGAATGCAAGAGAATAGCAAGTCATGTGTTCTCATTTTTCTTCAGAAAAAAATGAATAGGACTTTGGTCATATTATTTGCTGTTTACAAAAACCCAAAAGATCCTTGACAGGTGAGAGACAGGTCTTACTAAGATGCCATGTTTGAATTTCATTTGTATTTATTTTATTTTAAAATTATTTGAGAAAGCTTACAGAATGAATCCATGATATTTAAAAAGAAATGTAAAAACAAGGAAACCTAAAAGAACATGAAGGAATGAAAATAAATGGCGCTGAGAGATGGACAAATGACAGCCAAGACCTCAGCACACCCCTTCACTAGCAAATGGCAAACACTGCTTAACAAAGAAAGAAGAATAGCCATTCAAAGGCTAAGGTTAGATGTGGAAAAATAAGGTCAAAATGAAAAGATAATCTACTCAAAATCCTCACAGTCATTGAAAATAGCAATCTGAGAATCCCAGCTGGCCTTGTTCCACTCCTAGCTCAGCAAGACAGGAATGCTGCTGCAGAATAGTACAGCCAAGAAAGTAGGTGGCACCTTCCCCACAGCGACCAGAGGTCTCTGCCCAGGAAGAACAAGGCCTTGGTAATCTGGAGAGTGCAGAGAAAAGGACAAAGACGCCTACTCCATCCCCAGTTTGGGGCTAGAGGTTTCATCCTGGGTGCTGCACCACTGAATAACTGGGCCCTGGTCATGCCTTGGCTTATAAAGTATGAGTTCAGTTCCTGGAGAGGCAATAGTGGAGACCTAAGGCTACTATAGCCGGGTTCCAGTCAGAGGAATGTTACTCTCTCCAGCCCCAAATCCAGAACTAAGGCTTGGGATGTTTGCCTTGAGGGAGAGCCAGGCTGTACAACAGAAAACATCCTAGTCTCTTCCCAAAGAGTTGATTTCATTTGCAACAGATTTCGGAGAAAGCTTGGGAAATTCTTAAAACCTGTGCAAATATGGTAAAAAGAAATTAGGCAGAGATTGGTAGCTTGATTAGAAACACATGCTAAACTGTATCCTGGCTACTTTGCAGGAAAAAACTGGGGAGACAGCTGGGAGGAGCCCTTCAAAACTCAACAGACCTCACACACAACTTCTAGACCTGCCTATTCAAAGGAGATTTTAAAAAATTAACCTGAACATCAAATTATGACTGTGGGTAGGGTTAAAGACATTAGAGCAATCAGCCAAAAGTTAGTGGGAGTTGAACAACTACATATAGTCAGAGAAAACCCTTATCATTCCGGCAAGTACTCCTAGCTACCGAGCAATTTCTTCAACCCCATAATCAATTTTGATTTTTATCTTTTTCCTCATTTCCATAGATATGTCAATATCTGTTGTCAATTATATATACAAAGAAGTGGATTTTGTGTTTTAACTATTTCAAGTTTTGTGTTTGTGTTCTGTTGTGTGTTGTTTTATATGATTTGATTTGTTTTATTGAAAGGTTTCACTTTGTTGCCCAGGCTGGATTCAGAGCTCGAGAATCATAGATGCTAGCATTAACTTTATTTCATAGTCTAGTGTTACTGAATTATGTGTGCTATATGCTGGCAAAAATGCTTTTCACTTATCTTTCCTTCCTCAGACCCTTTTAGAAAATTCTTTATAATGTTAGGCAAAGAAACAAAAGCTTGAAAATGTTTTTGGTCAGTGATTTGTAGATTATTCAAGGTTCACAGTCAAAAGTTCAGTATGTATCTTTTAGTCCAGTAAGTCAGATTTGTATTTCCCCTCAAAAAAGAAAACAATATACTTGAAGTTTTCTTTGTTTTGGAATTCTTCACAAAGCTCAAGGAAATATTCTTTACCGTTTGTATACAGGCATAGTTCTGAAATTTGTTGGTAGATTTTTCACACAACTTTATATTTTCATCTATTTCATACTTTCAACTTCTAATTTAAATAATTCTAATTTTAATGTTTTTGTCTCTGTCAAGATACATGAGTTCTGTATGAGAAAAAAAAGCTCTCTTTAGTAATGAACAAAAATACGGATTTTTCCTGCTATTTATTAATGCAAGAGAGAAACAAAATAAAAATAAATAAGAAATGTTTGTTGAAAACATATCAAATCATAATCATATAAGAAGCATACTACAGTTTCATGTTTGTACTATATCATCTTTTCTTTCCAACTCTCTGTTCCATTAGGCTTATGGTAAAGAACATTTACTCCAAAGACAAGAAGAATCAAATTCTGATGTCAAAGGTAAACTTCTGTCTTACCTCTTACAAGCAGTTCATTTATTCAACAACACTCATTTTATGCCGTAACTTTGAGGTCACCACTGTCCTTGGTGCCGAAGAGTCTAAGATGTATATACGGGCTGATGAGATGGCTCAGCAGGGAAAGGTGCTTGCCACACATGCCTGGCAACCTGAGTTTGATCCCTAAGACCCACATAAAAATGGAAGATGAGAACTAAATCCACAGAGTTGTCCTCTGACCTCCACACACTCTCAGTGGCATATACTCCCCCATACACTCACTTCATGTATGCACACATGACACAATAATAATAAATAAATGTGTTTTTTAAAAAAAGAAATCTATGATACCAGTTCTTCCTTCCAGGAGCTCCTCTTTTAACCAGGGAAGAAAAGCAAGTAAGCAAGCACTGTGTTGCAGGTACAGTGTCTGTAGTGTGAGCCACCTGTCCAGGGAGCAGTGAGTGACAGGAGCAGTAGTGACTGGAACAGCAGAGAGCCCACGTATTTGAGGCCCACTCTGAAGGTTACGGAAGGTTGTCCTCAAAGGGAACATAGGGATTTCATGTTCTTAAACTGTCTGCTCCTGACATCTCATAACTTAATAGAATTATGACCCCAGGAAAGAAATGAAATCTGCAACCTTCATCTGTTTCTGCTGCAAAGCGCTGTCTGATATATGCCTTTAATTGATGTAGCATTGCTGATATTTAACTTCTGTCACCCCATCCTTAAAGCCCCTTGAAGAAAAGTCATAAGGTGTCTAATAAATATATAAGTATATAGATGTGTACTTTATGTATTAGATGTGTTCTTTATGTACTATGTGTCAATCGCGATAATTTACCAAAGATAATTACTTAACTTTATGTATATGTGTACTAATTTATTATACATTTATACCACTGTTATCCCCCCAAAAGGAGTTGAAGTAACCTAATTAAAATGTGTATGTACATGTGTGCATAAATTCAGCCTGTGAAGTAGGAAACTAAACAATGAAAGATAAAAGGCATACCAAGAACAGGAGAGGTTAGATAAGATTCATTTCACTAGAACTTTAAACTATCCATTCTTTCTGATAGTGATCACCAAGGAATTCAGTAATTCTTTATATGTAACTTTTGTTTAAAATGTCAGAAATCAGAAATAAAGATAAACACAAAAGGGGCTAGGAAGACAGCTCCATTGAGTAGCATGGTGGCTGCACAAGCATGAATCCCTCAGTTTGGATCCTCAGACACAAGAGCAAGCATCTGTAATCACAATATACTGAGGGTAAGATAGGAGAAGTATACAGGAGAATCTCTGAAAGCTTGGATGCCAGCTATCTTGACACATGGTACATGCAGAAACAAATAAGAGACCCTGAGGTAGTTATGGCATGTGCATGCCCACATGCATGTGTGCGCGCGTGCGCGAGCGCGCGCACACACACACACACACACACACACACACACACACA
>CABHPP010039140.1:0-26379 GCA_902168425.1 Peromyscus attwateri | reverse complement strand
ACACACACACACACACACACACACACACACACACACACACACGTGCTCACACGCACACACACATACTCACACACATATACTTAAAATGATGCAAGCTAAGGAAAGTCACTTTGGTAAAGGTGCTAAGAAGCATGTACACATGCCCCCTCCACTAGATAGAAATGCAATTGCAATTCTACTGCTTGTGACTATGTCAGAGTAGAGGGAGAGCTTGTGGGATTGACTTTGTACTTCGGGTGAAAAGTGTCATGTGGAATTGAATTAGGGGCTCTGTCAGTGGGGAATTTCTAGCACATGGAGACCTGCTCATGTCAGCAGTGACTGTGTTAAGAAAGTAAGTGTGACAGTTTGGTTTCTCTTATCTCATTAAGAGAGTGTTTGAGATTTACTAAAGAAGATATCTCTACCCTCCAACATCTCCAATGCTCCAGGGTTGAATTACAAAATTGAGAATAGTGATTACTGGAAAAGGGTCAAAGGGTAATAATGAGATATGTAAGAATACAGAAATGGACCTTGAGAGGGAAGACTAGACAGCTCTCAACAGACCTCTCTGGAACTGCAAACCTTGAGCTGATTTATTAATTTTTTTTCATGCTGGTCAAAGCTAAGTCCTAGTGCATACATTTTAAAATGTATTTATTGATTTTTTACAAAATTTATATAAAATATTTTGATTATATTCACTCTTTATTATCTCAACTCCTTCAAGAACTCCTTCAACCTCCCTACCCTCTCAAATTCATATTCTTTCTTCATTTTGTATAATAATTTATCTAGGCCATTTAGTGGTCCTGCATACTCATGGTAATGAGGCATTCCAGAGCAGCACCATAGATTTACCAGATGCCACACCATTAAAGGAATCTGACTTTCCCCCACCCATCAGCTATCCATTGTATATTTGACAAACACTTGATACTCATAACCCAAACTCATGAACTTCCTTTTCAAAACTTCACAGTGACTGTACATAAATCATCATTAATTTTGTGACTAATTTTCTGTTCTTCAAATTGAGACAGCATTTTTTATTCCTAGAGCACCCCCAGCCCAGCCAGTCTTTGTTTATTGAATGTAATTCACCAAGTCCAGGATGTCCTTGTTTTGTATCAAAACCCGCACTTCCTGTGCTCCATGAAATACCCTCCCTCTGCTCCGTTATTTGTTTTTGTTGTTGTTGTTGAATTAAATTTATTTCTTAACCAAAGACTTACCAGAATACCTTATGGAGATTTTCTATGGCTCTAATACCTATGAAAAGCTCCTTTCTCTTTGCTCAATATCATACTATCTTTATGCTTTGGTTTGTATTTTGTATTAATTTCTTTTATTTTGTTGTCTTTAAGGTCTTTTTTAGCATGTAAGTAAAAGAGTTTCTGGTATGTAACACTACTGAGTAAGTAAATACATTTTCAGAATTGATAAAATTATCATAGAAAAAATGAGGAAAGCAATCTACACATCAGCCCAAGCTAGTGTACTTCCCGCCTCTTTGTCTTAATATTCCTGCCTACTCCTTTTGTTAAAACACTAAAAAGAAAAAGAAAAGAAAAAAGAAAAATGACCACACATAGAGACGTCACTGCGTGTACTTCCCCTCCATGTCAGACTCCTTCAGTGGACCAGAGAAAGAGGGAAGGAAAAGTGCAGGATGGTATTTTCAAAACAAGACGAAATGAGTTGCAGCTTCACAATTGCGTCTTGGCATTCACCACCTGAGACTGAGATGAGGCTGTGTAGAAAATGCCACAAGAGGCCAGGTTCTTAGGACTTCAGAATTCTACAAACCTACAATCAGAAATAAAGCCACTTTGAGGATGTTTACACCAGAAATTCTCCTGTTCATTGTGCTAAACAATGTGAGTAATTACTCTTATTAAAGTATGAACTTAATGCAACTTGGGAGCCCTAACTCTGCCAAGACATCTAGATATTTGTGCCTCCTCCTCCTCCTTCCTTCTCTTTCTTTCTCCTTCTCCTTCTCCTCCTCCTCCTCCTCCTCCTCCTCCTCCTCCTCCTCCTCCTCCTTCTTCTTCTTTTTTGTAGACCAGGCTAGTCTCACACTCACAGAAATTTGCCTGCCACAGCCTCCTGAGTGCTGGGATTAAAGGCATGGTCAATCACACCTGGCTCCATGTAGAGTCTTCATATCACTGTTATGTGAGTGCAGTTTTTCCCATAAACATCTAAAATACACTAGGGCAATGGTGGAGCAAACTTTGTGGGAGTAGCCAACTGATGTCTGATTTGACCTAAAGCCCACTCTGTGAGAGGGAACCCATACCTGACACTGCTTAGGTGACCAGAGACTAGATAGCTCAGAGACATAAGGAAGAACCAAATGTTATTTATTGCTCTTAAGAAAAAAAGTAACAATAAAATGACTAAAATGACTCTTAATGATTCTCTGCCATACTCATAGATTGGTACCTTCTTCAGTCATCATCAGAGAAGCTTCCTCCTGCAGCAGATGGAAACAGAGATCCACAGTCAGACATTTTACACACACACACACACACACACACACACACACACACACACAGAGAGAGAGAGAGAGAGAGAGAGAGAGAGAGAGAGAGAGAGAGAGAGAGAGAGATATTTTGGGACACACAGCTCTAAATGAAATGTCTCCATCAAATCCTCCCTGCCCCGGAAATCAGGGAACAGCAGGAAAGAGGAAGCAGAAGGAACAGGGGAGACAGTGGTTCGATGACACTGGGAAAATAAGGTCATCTAAAATAACTGAGAAAAATCTCATATGAACTCACAGAGTCTGAAGCAGCAAGCACAGGTCCTACATGGGTCTGCACCAGGTCTTCTGCATATATACTATAGCTTTCAGTTTAGTACTTTTATGGGATTGCTGAATGTGAAAATAAGTGTGTCTTGGATTCTTGTGCCTTCTCTTGGGGACCTTTTATTTCTCTGTTTTGCTTGTCCAACTTCAATATGATGGTTTTTGTTTTACATATATATATATATATATATATATATATATATATATATATATATATAAAATATCTTAGCAGCCCTTTCTTTTCTAAAAAGAGACAGAAAGAGAGTGGATCTGGGTGAGAGCGAAGGTGAGGAGGAACTAGAACAAGTAGAGGGAGGGGAAATTGTATTCAGATTATATTGTATGAGAAAAGAATCCATGCATAATAAAATGCAAAAAAAAATAAATTTTAAAAAGAATGTGGTTGTGAATGTGAGTAGGAACAGGGTGAGTAAACATTAGATGAGTTTGAGAGAGGAGAAGAGGGATAAAATGCTCAAAATAATAAACCTATAAAAATAAATAATAATAATAATAATAAAAGAATGTATTTTAAATCTTCTCATTATCTTCTCAGGGATCTATGTTGTCTATGAAAATTTGTACATAGACAGTTGGTCTTTGTGAGTTTTGACTTTCAGACATACCAGATGTCTATCAGAATTTTACAATTTAGAGCTAATACATTGTACTTTAAAGGTGTTCTGACCACTGAAGAGCTGTAGTTTCTAGTAGAAGAGCAATGATCAAGCAAGGGAGAGCAAAGCCTTCCCCTTAAAGCATATCAAAATGAGTACTTTCTGGGTCTTTCGGCGGTGAGGGTCTGGGGGAGGGAATAGAAACAATGTCTGCATTTCTGGCTTTCCTGGAGATGATTGTGTAGACCAGGCTGGCCTCCAGCTACTGAGATCATCCTGACTCTGCCTCCAGACTGCTGGGGTTAAACATGCACACGACTATGCCCTGCTACTGGTTTTGAGATTGTACAATCTCTAATTTAATGTTTATCTTTGTCCTATTGTAACAATGTAAACATGGTTGAATAAGCATGAAATGAATGCTTTTACCGATGAGAGTGTGGACTAGTTTAGAACAGAAGTTTAGAGTCACTGACATACAGAGTTTGCTTCTATGAACACTTTCTCAAACAACACTAACGTTTGTTTAGACCACTCTAGAAAAAGCATGTCTGATTCTAGTCTTTAATTGATCATCCTTATAGTACAACATCCTGCCTCAAATAAATACCACATAAGGTCAAAATGTTCTGAAAAACAAGATACATGGTCATTCCATAATAGCTCTGCTGTCATGCTGTTGGTCTAAAAGGGAATGAACTCTCCCAACTGGAAACAAAGTATTCCAGGGGGAGAAACTGATCAGTAAACTGGGGCTCTCATACTGATCTTAGCACAAAACATCACTCATTATGAAAACAAAAGGAACTTGGAAAAGAGAAATTGCAATTAATCTGTCAAACACAAAACCCTCCATGAAGCCTGTGTGTTTTTTAATTGATTGCTTTCCAATAGGTCTGATTTATTGTGAATCTGCTGAACAAAAGACTAACTTGAGCAGAGGAAACTACAACCTCAATTAGCCCAGCTCACCTCTTCAACTCAACAGGCAATTAAAGACAACAAACACTTCAGTATACAGTTTGCTGTAAAGGGCAAGACTCTCTGGACTTTCTCTTAACTCACCAGACAGCCACTGGAAGTTTAAAAAATAAGGAAAGATAAAGAATAAAGAAGAGATACATATATGTATTCAAAATTATAATCTCAATATATGTTTTAATGGGAAAATTGCCATACACTAACAGAAAATGATAAAAAATTCATATACTATATTCAATTCATCTACTTATAACTTGTCATAAGTAGAAGTTGTATATAAATGTGCCACAAACTGAGATTATAAATATAAAACTAAAATTGTTAATTAAGCATTATCAAATTACCAAACTAAGGATTATCAAGCATTTAGGAACAAAACAGAAATTTAAATTTGTAAGTATAAACAATATATCTGAGAGCACACGCATTATGTAATATTTCTAAGTTTTTACACACTCCAAGTTGGAAATAATGAAACAAAGGACAGATGATGATAATTACAAGCTGAGAAGAAAGAAAATTAGAAAAAAAGGAACTCAGTAGTATGGAAACCCTACAGACAACATCAACGCAGAATATGAAATGAACTTAAAAGCCAGAAAGGGTAGAAGAGCACACAGGTCTAGTTGATGACTGTTACACATGCTGAAGGTCTGATCTGTATCCCTGTCTTTGATGCTGTTGTTCTGCCTGGTGCCCTCAGCAGTGTTCACCTCCAGTGCTTAGCATGCTCAGGCTGTGGTAAGAAAAGCCCATAGCCTGGGTGACTTGAGAGCAAACACTTATTTCTCCAGGTTCTAGAGGATTTTGAATTCTAAGATAAAGTTACCCGCAGATACAATGCCTGGTGAGCTCTGCTTCCTGCTATGCAGGTTTCTTATGCCCTCTCAGAAGCAGAAAGAGAGGGGCAGGGAGAGAAAGAAGACTGTGCTATTTTTTTTTATTAAGGTATGATCTCATGAGGGCTCCACCCTCATGACCAGATTAACTCCACAAAGTTCCCACTTTCTAGGATTTGCATACTGTGAAATAGGATCTTATGTGTATTTATTGGGAAGATGTGAACAAACATGTTTTCTTCAAAAATAAGGCATCAAGGACATGTTTAAGAAACAGTTCTAGGCAAATTCAACTTGGTGAAGCTGCGAGTGAGTCTATGGCGGCTGCTTTACAGAGGTATGAGAGAGGCATTACCTACAGAGAATGGCTGAGGAGTTACTTACAGAGCATGGATATTGAGGAGGCCAGGCAAACATCATGACAAGCTCCAAATAATTCAGTCAAGGGTTAAGCCTCATTTCCTGCTTCTAGAAACAGAGCAGGCAGTTTCTGAGGAAGCCAAGAACCAAGGACAATGAATAATTAGTGCCCCTGACAGTAATGAGGAGGAGAACTGTACATACTAGGCCTGAGCTCTCCCTCCCCAAGCAGCTCAAGATGATACCCAAATAAGGACAAAGCCTGGGACTTGTCCAGTCCTGCCCTCAAATGGAAAAGCCAGCTCCTGCTAGCCCTGGCCAATTAGAAATGTACTGATATGATTGCTACTCATGTAAGCCAGTCATATCTGAGATGACCTAACTGTCCCTCAAACTTAGCTGTGCATAAAAGGAGCCTGTAAGCCTCTCTTAAGGTTGCCATTTTGCCTTTGTGTCAGATGTTCAGCCCCAGCGTGCTGGTGCCTTTATTCTTGAGATAACAAACACTCTTGCTGATTGTATATGTGGATGGGTATTTTGTGGGACTTCTCTAGGACCCTAACAGATGAGGTATTATTTTATTTTTATTTTATATGTATGTTATATCTTGACCTCAGTTTCCCTTTTCTCTATTCCTCCCAGCTCTCTGCCTCCCTCTCCCCAGATCCGCTCCTCTTCTGCTTCTCTCCAAAAAAGAAAAGACCAAAAAAAAAAAAAAAAAAAAAAAGAGCAGGTCTCCTAGGGCTATCAACTGAACATGGTAGAACAAAGCTAGGTACAAACACTCGTATCAAGGCTCATTGAAGTGACCCAGTAGGAGGAAAAGGGTCCCAAGCACAGCCAAAATTGTTAGAGATACCCTCACTCCCACTGTTAGGGGCATCACAAGAACACTAAGTTATAGAGCCATAACGTATATGCCAAGGACCTGAATAAGACCCATACAGGGTCTGTGATTGTTGCTTCAATCTCTGTCAAACCCTATGAACTCTGCTCAGTTGATTCTATGGGTTTGTGTAACTCCTCTGGTTCCTAGAAGCCCTCCAGATGAGGCATTCTTTACAGGAAAAAAAATGGCTAAAAATAGATGCTTTCCTAGAAATCCCATTCCAGGACTTGTGACAGCCTCATGGTAGCTGCATCAATGGAATAAGTCCCCAGTCAACTATCAACCCTCTCCATATTCTAGTGTCTCTCTCATGACCCCTTTCACATAGTAGAGTATGTGAAAATGGGGTGGAGAAAGGGAAAGGTGGGAAGTTCATGGCATATTCCTTGCTAATAGGTCTGGTCTTTGGTTGTGTCCTGTGGGTTAGATCAACTGTTGTGATTTCAAGATTCCAATAAGCATGGCATTCCTGAAGGAAAGGGTTCCACAATAAAATGATTTAGCATATGTTTTTGGGAGAATATAATTTCATATCATAACATTGTACAATATGAGGAAAACTATTAAAAACGTGCATATCTATAGTTAATGCTATGTAGTTAGTATGTATTTAAAAGTAAGTCTTGTGTGTCTGAGTACTGATGAGCTTAAAGCATAAATTTGTGATCATCTATGGAACACAGATACGGTAAATAATATATGAATAAATAGGAGCCTACTAGAAGAACATGATTTGGAAGAGGTTCTCTGTGTAAGACAAAAGCTGTGTTTAGCCCCACAGCTTTCCATTTCCCTCAGCAGCTTGAGCAAAGACAGAGGAGAGATCAAGGCTGCTACAGAGCAAAGATCAAAGGATGCATTGAAGGATGCTGTGAGAAAGGAAAGCTTCTACAAATGGACTGAAGGACATTCTAAGTTCTAGAAATGGTGTAGATGGATTGAAGATGCCCATGTGGCAGTAATGCTGGTGTTTAATGAGTTCTGCGGGGGTTTTATGGCCAGTTGTAAGAATGTGAATTACCGTGTCAAAAACTAACTAAAATGCAGTAAAACTAATGCAAGAGATTATTGACAGATACCTTCATAAACAGATTTGGTTCCTGGATGTAAAGAGACAATGCCCAGCTCTTAGGAGGGAAGCAGTTCTGGCACAGGGTAACATGAAGGAAACCTCGGGGCTTAAGAAGAATCAGTCTGCGGGACCGTCTGCCATGCCACCTGCATAGCTGCACACCTCATCATTGTGAGAAAACACCCAATTAAAAGTAAATTGAGGGAAGTAGAGATTATTCTGCATCCCAGAGCAAGGTTCCATCAGGAAGGTCATGGTGACAGGAGGGCATGAGGTAGAAGTTGGTCACGTTGCCTCTATAACCAAGAAGCAGAAAGAGATGAATGCTATTTTTCAGCTCAGTGTCCATGTTTTGTTTGGCCAAGGACCCATGAATGGCGCTGCCCAAGAACTGAATCCCATGAATGGTGCTGCACAAGGACCCCAGCCCATGAATGGCGCTGCCCAAGAACTGAATCCCATGAATGGTGCTGCACAAAGACCCCAGGCCATGAATGGTGCTGCCTACATTACAGAAAATAGAATGGGTCTTCCCACCTCTGTTAACCTAGTCAAGATAAGCCCTCCCAAGCATGCTAGAGACTAACCTACTTTAGATAAGCCCTCACAAGCATGGGCCAGGGGCAATTCTCCTAGGCTATTCTAAATCTTATCAAGTAGACAATCAGATTTGCCATCACAGACTGTAAAATTCATGCTATTTGCGTTTAACTTAAATTAATTTTTTTCAAACTTATATACTTTATTTTTACATGTTTGAACATTTTGTATGTATGTATATATGCATCATATGTATGTCTGATGCTTGCAGATGCCAGATGAGGACATCATATCCCTTGGGATTAGAGTTACATATCTTCCTAGCATTCAAAGGGAGTGCTGGGGAACCAAAACCAAGTCCTCTGCAAGAGTAGTAAATGATCTTGATGACTGAACAATCTCTGTATTTTATTTATATAAATACAAATATATTTTTATTGTGATTAAAAGTATTTTAAATGAAACTTAATGAGTATAAGCCCCTGCACTTACTTACTGGGCCAAGGTTACTTGATATGGCCACAAGGATTGAAATCAGGCCAGGTTTGAGGAGTCACAGTACAGCTGAGGCTGTGACAACTTTATTGAGAGAAATCAGGCTTCTTATACCTTTATCAGAAACAAAATATAATGGCAATTGCCAGGATCAATACAGTTGTAGTTGCCAGGATACAGTGAACTTTGCAAGTCATACAGGGCTCAAAAGATTACTAAGACCAATTGTCCTGTCAAGGCTTCCTGCTTCCTTGACCACTAAGGGAAAATACAAACACAAAGTGACCAGAATGTTTCACTGCCTAAAGAATGCATAAGTCTCTCAGGATCTGGAAGGCACATTGTGTCCTAGGAGCCATGGACTCTAAAGTCAGCAGATGGATGCATTGGATGGGTGAGTCTTTTGGAATTATCCAGTAAAGGACCAGGGAGAAACTAGTTGTAAAATCAGCAAACAGGATCTATTCAGAAAATATATTCATTATATCTACATTTTATGCACGAGAATGTTATAATCAGTAAAGCCTGCTGTTAGTCAGCAGTAGGAGGCCATTTTATGATTTCTGAGGCTGTAGCGAGGCAGTTGTGAAGTACAAATCACAGTTGCTTAGAAACACCAGGCAAAGCTCAGAAATTCTAATGAAGATAAATACAATAATTCAGGAATCATGACTGGGGATAGCTATGGTATATTTCCTTCCTGTATAATTTTACAAGACATCGTTTGCCTATGCTGTTAGGATTATGCTGTTCAGCTTATTTCAATATTTGGCCTTTCTTACATTTCTAGTGTAACCTTCCTTCTATTAATTTGTAGATTGGCAGTTACTGATCAGTACATATTAATTATAATTAAATAAATGGAATACTTCATGACAACGATAACATTGCATATTATCTCATTAAAAGACACTCATAAAGACCCTAACTTCTTTTCTGGTCTTTACTGGAAGCTTTCAAGACCTATTTTTCCTCATTTATTTTTACTAGACATCTGGGGTATTCCAAAAGAAAGTCAGAGTCAAGGTGTCACATCTTTGGGACTAGTGGAACACAGTATGGAATCAACTGTTAGTCCTACTTTCCAAGCACAGTGAAACCCAGTGCTGCCAAAATGAACACCAAATGCTTCCTCTTCTTTTTCCTGTTCTGTTAGTATGAATGTGATCCTGCAGGCATGGCAGCACATGCCAGAAATCCTAGTGCTGAGGAGGCTGAGTCAGGAGAACTGTGAATTTAAGCTATCATGGGCTACAAAGTGAGACACTGTCAAAACAAGCAAACAAAAACCAACAGGACTAGTAGACAAAATATTTTCAATAAAAGAATCTGACGTTTGATGGGTATGCTTAGAAAAAATTAGGATCTTCCATTCGTGTTTTAACCTTTCTGTTTTTGTTTCTTGATTTGATTTTAAGTCAGATTTGTGGCTACTCTAGACCTATAGTCTCCATCCCACTCTGAGATCTTGATTTCTTTTGGTTGCCATGAGTGAAGGTTGGATCTAATTGAATGTGTTCTTGTTCCTTGCTTTCCCAAACTAGTGATGCTCTTCAGTCCTTTCATTATGTGTCCTTTATAGACAAAGTTAAGGCGTCATCTTGTTCCCAGATCACTGTCTCCCAGTCTTTCTGGACCCGGCCTTCTAGCAGCCACCTGTGATTCCATCTTCCCTGTCTCTTTCTCAGTTTGAGGTAACTTAGCAATCTCTGATGTCTCAACCTCTGCCTTGAACTCTCTCTTTCAGTACTTTAAGTGTATGTTTCTCCAGTGCTTGCTCTACTGTTAAGTGGGGAACCAGTTACATGATCAGTTGCTTGTGGATGGGATTCAAATCCAAGTTCACACACACACACACACGCACACACACACGCACACGCACACGCACACGTACTTCCATATATACAAATATATGCACATATGTATATATGGAAGTACCCTATCACTGAGCTGTATCCTTGGTTTTCTTGTATGTTAATGCTTTAGATAGGCAGTCTTGTTATGCTGCCCAGGCTGGCCTTGTGGTTGTGATACTCTATCTGTAGCCTGGCTAGTGACTGGGAATACAGACATGGGCTATTGCACACAGCTCCCTCAGGAAGGTTTTAATCAGAGATATTTATTATTCTCTCTTAAGCAACATTTGTTATACGTGTTCTTTTAGTCTATTATTAATAGATTAAGTATTATTATCAATAACTGTCTATCCCTTGCTAATTGATATATAAATTTTGATACAAGAAATACATGGTCATTAAAATGAAATGTGTTCCAGCCTTTTAGAATCAACAGCCCATTAAGTTGCAGTAATTATGTCTCCATAGAATTAGATTGATCCAAAGTTATTTAGAGGTGCATGATAATAGACTTGGAATCAACATAATAATTTCCCTCGAACAATCCACTTGCTAAGAACAGCTATTCAAGCTTGAAAAGAAGTAAAAATTATGTTTGAGGACATAAGAGGATACAAAGATTTATTTGGCTGTTATTTCCAGGCAGACTTGAAGCCACTCAAAATGCTCAGGTGTGGAAACCCTTTTCCTACTTAAGTATTTTTTCAACTAAGGAAAAAGAAGTGGTTCATGAGAGACTGAGAAGCTAAGTAGAAATCTTAAGCTAAATCGGAGAAAAAGCCTGTTCTTTCATTACTCTGCGGAGACAGAATAAAACTTGGAGTTCCATTTCTGATATTTTAAATACGATTGGCTATAAATGGTCAAAGTTTTCTATGAGAGCCTAAAATAATCCTCCTAAGAAGGAAAAGTAGTAGAAATATACCACTACCATTAAAGTTGATATGAAATTAAATTAATAGAAAACACTCCTAACCTGGTTCTTGACAGAAAAAGAATCCTAATTAGCATGTGTCTATAGAGGCATGAAGAAACCAGATCTAGTTTTTAATTTACAATTTACTATAAAGCATAAGCAGGAACATGAAATACTTTGTAGCAGGAGAAGGAATCCATGAAAAACTAGTAAAGTATGATAATTTCTGAAGTCCTTTCTCAAAGCAACGGAAGTACTCCAAAAGTCACAAAACTAAGATGAGTCAACACAGAACAATATCATGTTTGAGGTGCATTGAGAGTGGACAACAGTGTCTGCTCATCACCTGACCATCACTGACTCCATGTGAAGAGGAATGGGCTTCTCCAAACAGTCCTCTGAGGAGAGGAAGAAAACCTAGCAATGTGTTTAGCAACATAGGAAGATGGAGATATGTGCATTTCTATAGCCTCAGATTCTATATCAGTTTGAACTTGACTTGTTCACAACACTGAGAACTTTGCTACAATTGATTAATAGAGAGTTAATTATCATTCTCTAATGGGGGGGGGTGTAGAAATATAGGCCAACCATCTAGCCTCAGTCATGAGTAGAGACTCTTTACAGACATTTTTGGAAATTGAACAGCTGATTTTCAAGTCATGGGATGAGAAATATCTGTTATTATAGGACTAGGGACAAGGCAAAACAAACAAACAAAGTAAAAACAAAACAAAACACTGGGACTGTAAAGATTCTGTGATAAATCAGGTAAAAACTAGATGCAGACTTTTTCTAAAAAACACAAAGCTATAAGAAGCTAAAAGATTACTAACATTAGAAAGAAAGTGGGCAGTATAACCCGGCAGGTGTAGCCGTGGCACACGCTTTTAATCCCAGCACTCCGGAGGTAGAGCCAGGCAGATCTCTGTGAGTTTGACGCCAGCCTGGTCTACAGAGTGAGATCCAGGACAGGCACCAAAACTACACAGAGAAACGCTGTCTTGAAAAACCAAATACTACTACTACTACTATTACTACTACTACTACTAATAATAATAATAATCTGGCAGGTGTAGTAAGTGTGTATTTCAAAATGGAATATTCTAAAAGACCCTTGAGTTATTCCAACATACTAATACACGTGCAATTTAAGTTTCTTGGAAAAAAGAAAAGTAAAGAAGAAAGGCTAAGTACAGTTCTGAATCTTTGAATTTTCTAAAATTAATAGAAGACATTAACACAGAGATTCAGAAGGATAAACAAATGCAACTGTCAACAGACAAAAAATCTCCATGTAGTAATATGAGTGGGAAAATAGAGACAAAATGAAAGCCTGAGCATTTACAGAGCTGAAAAAATACACACAAACAAGGAACTATCGGCTAATTGGTATATTTCAACAGTTACAGAGGCCAGAATACTACAGACTCACTAAAACAAAAGGAAATAAGTTAATAAATAAATGGGTATTATAAAAGTCCTTCTGTTAAATTAAATACATTTCCTGATATATATAATTTATAAAGAAAGCACCAGATAAAATAGAAAATCTGAGTCTTTTTATGTTATTTAAAAGATAATTGCATAAAATTTACCCACAAAGAAAACAACATGATGTAATAGAGTGATTCTAATACATTCAAATAAAAGTAATGTAAATATTTCACAAACTATAAATTATGGAAATTTCCCACAATCTTCTCGTTGTGTCATAAAATACTTGACTGAAATAAGTCTTTTTTTAAACATACATATAATATAAATGCCTTTATAAAAATTTCAAGGTGAAACATGCTAATAAAAAGAATAAACTAATATTATTAGAAAAATGTCATTTCTAGTACAGAAACACAGCTTGCTCTCATCTTAACTAGTGCAATTTAGACTTTGGCTTTAAAGAAACATGATCATTTCATCAGGTTTTTGTAGAGCTAGTGAATAAACAAAACTTTCATATGATACACTCTCAGCAGAGTGGAACTTGAGGGAAATATCTCTCTTTCAAGCAAATTTATGCACAATGACCCCCGATTAGAGTGAATCAAAAGAACCCAATATGCCTGACGGAAGTCACAGAGACTCTGGCCCATTGTAAACTGCACATAGGTAAGAAGCAATGTGAAGTGTAAATGCCCCTCACCACCGGTCTACTCAGGAAGGGAAAAAATGGGGAAGAATGCCAGAAATTAAAGTCTGGGACTGGAAAGATGGCTCAGTGGTTAAGAGCACTGGCTGCTCTTCCAAAGGTTCTGAGTTCAGTTCCCAGCAACCACATGGTGGCTCACAACCATCTGTAATGAGATCGGGTGCCCTCTTCTGGCAGGCAAGCACACATGCAGGCAGAATACTATATACATAAATGAATAAATACATCTTTAAAAAAAGTTATGGATGGTGAAGCTGCTTCAAAAACAAAAGCATTAAAAAATTAGCAAGATGGTTTGCAATATGATCTCCTTAGAATAATTTTATTTGATATGAGCAAAACAATAGCTATGTAAAGTATAAAATATCACAGGTTGGTTCATTTATTTTCATACTCTTGAAAAATGTGTAGAAAATAACGCGACTACACTGAGAAGACAAAAATGAGAAGAGGAATACAGAACAGGTCGATGAATGGAGGAGTGACCACTTACAAAATGGAAAACCTAATTTTAAAATCAGGCCAATAGCTGTCAGTTGACCTTCACTTAACTTAAAATCTCACATAAGGTCCTAAGAGATCAGATTTCATGGTAATTAAAGACCGAGACATTTAGCCGGGCACATACCCTTAATCCCAGCACTTGGAAGGCAGAGGCAGACTGATCTGTGTGAATTCGAGGCCAGCCTGGTCTACAGAATGAGATCTAGGACAGGCTCCAAAGCTACACAGAGAAATGCTGTCTCGAAAAACCAAATAAAATAAATAAATAAATAGATATATAAATAAACAATAATAATAATAAATAAAAAGACAGCATGTAATTAATATATCAAAGATAAACAGTGTGTTGGTCCCTGACTATCAGTTGTGAAGATCACTGTAAGTGTAGTATATCCACATCCATGCCGTTGAAACAATGACATTCCTGTTAGGGTGAGCATTTGAAATACCAGAAATAATGTCACTCAAAAAGGACTCACTATTCTACTAATATGGGATGTTTCTGTGTAGTGAAGAAAGGATTATCTTTTGAGGAACCTGGATGAATTAGCAATCAATATAGGACAAATATTCACCAAAACTAATCCAAGAAAAATTATATATTGAAATGTCTTACATCAGAAAATTTAAAATCCTCAAATGTGATTTTATAGATCAGTGTATAAGATAGATTAACCATAAAAGTGCGAACAATAAATAATGCCCCAGTGCCCACACTTGAGGGGTGTGCACACACTTTAGTCAGCAGATGGCAGACAGGAATACAGGAGAAGAGTACTTTCGCACTGAATTCTATGAAGACAGAGGAACACTGATGTGCTGCATTTGTGCAGGGATGCAGCCCAGTAGGTTCTGTATCTCATTACTTTTCCTTCACTCATTTCTGAGGAGTCCAGTAATTCTGTCTTCCTCTCTCCACAAGAGCAGAGGTATTCTGATAAAAAGAATTTCAACCCAGCTCCACACATCTGAATTTCCTATGTTAATTTCCTGTGGGACATAAGATTCAAATTTTGTCCTCTTTTATTTCAAACTGCTTGTGAATGTGAGAGCTTCTGACCTCCAAGAGCAGCAGTGGGTGAGACAGGCATTGATTCAGGGTAAGGGTTTTTATTTATTATTATTTTTATTAATTAATTGATTAACTGCTTGATTGAGTTTTGAGACAGGGTCTAATTAGCCCAAGTTATTCTCAAGCTAGCTGTGTAGCCAAGGGTGAACTAGAGCTTTGATCCTCTTGACTCCACATCCTGGGTGGCTGGATGATAGGTGTGCACCACCACAGTTGGACTGGGAGGCTGTATGCTGGGTGAGAAAAGTCTACGGCCCCTGCAGTGCAAGGTGTGAGGGACTGAAACCCCGCCTCATTTCCTGGTGGGAGAGGGACAGCCCAAGAAGAAATAACATCTTCCACAGAGAAAGTCAGTACGGGCTGGCTATCCTAAGGGCAGGAATTTGTGTTTTTCACAGCAGATCCGAATAGTTGCGCATGTCAGAGTCTTGAGTTCAAAGGCAAGGGGAGTGAATTTGCGCTTGGGGACTGTTTCTCTCATCTCTGTTAGGAGAGCTAGCCCTCTACAGTCTTCAGCGGAGGTTGTCAGCTCCTTTAGCTTCTGTCACTTCTGTTGCCATGGTAACCACTCAGATCTCCTACTTTTAAGATCACCTGGGAAAAGATAACATTTTAACTTTTTCTGATGCAAATTGGAGCTCCTGGTTATACTGTCTCAGCAGGAAGTCTGGTAAACCACTAGGAATCCTGTTGTAGGGCAATTAAAAACACCGCTGCTTAACTGAAAGTTCCTCATATAAGATTCTGCCTTCTGGGATGTGGGTTGACAGTCTTATGTGAAAGGTGGGCATCATTGCAGTTCACTAGCATGGTCCGACTCAATAAGCACTTTCTGTGAATATGGAAAAGTAATATACTGAATTGTTCAATTCATATTCAAATGAACTCACCTGAACACTTACCCAAGGAACTTATATGGCAATGGTGCCCGGGAATGTATGCATCCACACACCCAAACAGAGTTTAGCTGGCAGTAAGGGCACCATCAGCAGCAAGCATGAGTTCCTAGTTAAAGTAAAATCTGAGTTGACTTTTCCCACCATGACTACACTAAGGTTCTGAAAGTGATGGAAATAGAAGTTGTAGGAGATGATCAAAACCCCCTCTGACTTTCAGAGTAGCTGCGGACATGGTGGTTGAAGTAAAAATGGGAAGATAGGTAGAACTCATTTAGTCGTATTTTATATCAGCACTCAAATAATATAATGATGATGATGAAGATGATGATGATGATGATGATGATGATGATAATAATGAGTTATAGCCAGTTGGGATGGCTGATACATGTAACCCAGCACTTGAGGACAGGCTGGTCTTCATGGTAAAACCCTTTCTCAAACAACAATATCAGTGAATGTGAGTGTGATAGTTTTAAAAGTTAACTTGTGAAATCGTACTGAGAAATTGTCTAGATCAGATTAGCTTGTGGACTGGTCAATGGGGATTATCTTGATTATTAGTTGATCTAACTGACTCTTTATTTCATCATTCTCTACAACAGGCCCTGAACTGAGAGTGAAGAAAACAACTGAGAACAAGCAAGCAGGCAGCACAGGTGCGTGTGTTTCCAGTGCTCTTGCTTGTGGGTGTGCTGACACTGGCTGCCTGAGTTTCTGCTGGGACTTACCTGAAGTGACAGACGAGAACCTGGAGCCCCTTTTACCTCTAAAGTTGGTCTTGTCCAGTGTTTCGTCACAACAGAAATGAAATTAGAACAGTGTGTCATGTCCTTTGCATGGTATCTATGACAGGTGCTAGATATGAATATCAGTAACTATTGCTGATGTTGACATAAGCTACCTATGTTCTTGTTCACAATCCTACATGTGCATATTACACACATTGTACATGTACACATTACAGATATGCACACATGCATTACATATTACTAGTTATGCGTCTTATGCTTCATTTTTAACTGATTCCTCCTCTAAGCAGTGTGCTGATCCATGAAGTCATACACTGTCTTAAGCACTGTGTTCATGGGTATTTAGTCCATCGTTTCTTAGATTTAGTTTGTGTATTCTGATATTTGTCCCATTTTCTTTCATCAGTGAGCTCTACTTCCCATCGCCTTTCCCCAGTTCATGTCTGGATGGGATTATCCTGTGTGAACTGCTTTATCTGATAGTCATATAATCTACCTCTGAACAATATTTCACAAGGTTACCAAGGAATTTTACTAAAACTCAAATAGGATTGTACTATGTGCTTGTTTAATATCCCATGCTCCTTCATCTCTGTTTTTACCAACGTCTAAGCTCTGAAGAGTCCTATTTAAATGACACCATACCTAGGAAGACTAAGATGTGTAAACCAAATGAAAATCTGGGTAAATTTGTAGTGAGGCTGGAGCTTCCTGCCTCAGAATGTTGTGCTATGACCCACTTCCCTGTTCCTGACCTGAAATGTGAGGTGTCTCTCTGATTTCTAAGGACCTATGCAGCTGATTTTGAAAATCTCATTGTCATAACAAAGGCAGAGAGCCCTGGGATGACCTTAGGTTATGAGAGTGGAACATCTGTCCTTTACATCATGAGAGAATGTCATTGCTGTGTAATTGTTTCCTTTTCTCTGAGGCTCAGGGGATTATGGGAGACTCATGAAATGCACAAGTTTTGTGAGGAGCCTGCCTGCGTTTTTACAAATGTTACCACTAAAGGAAGAAAGACTCTTCAGTGGAGTTGTCTGCATGCTCAACAGTAGAGTGCAGTTGAAGGAAATGAGGATGTGACCACTGCAAGGTGTGGTTGAGAATATTTTTATTGTAGATATGAGGGAGAGTACAGCCAGAGACATCTGGAAGAGTCTAGAGCAGGGAGAGAAAGTAATAGACTGAACATGGTCATGAGAGGAGAGGGAGACTGGGAGAGTGAGAGAGGAAGAGAAGAGCAAGGGAGCAAAGAGAGGGGACCAGGAACCAAGAACAGAGGGCCAAGAGAGAGAGAAGAACCAAGAGAACAAAGAGAATGTGTGGCTGAAATGGGAGGTTTTTGTAGGAACCAGAAGCTGGAGGAAGGGAAGACAAGTTCAGGGCTGGAGAGGTTTAGAGTAGGGACAGAGAACAGGGGTGAGAAATGCTGAGAGGAGCCAGACTCTGTAACAGGTACTTGTGATGCTCAGAGAGCCTGGCTGCTGGTGTGCATTTTGGTAGGTTAACTGGGCACCACAGTTCGACATTTGTTCTGAGTTTCTTTGGGACCTGACAGTAGTAACGCATATTCCATGAGTTGCAACCATATTGGGGTGGCCTTTCCCTGATGCTGCTATACAGGTCACCAAGCTCCTGCCATATTCTCAGTAAGTACATTGGCTCATCCAGATTGTCTTGGATAAGATGGTGTCTTAGGCCTGCCATTGTCCCTTCCTCCTAGGAATAATAGAATAGACTCCCTAGGAAAATATTCACAGCACCATTACTTTAAAGAAAGGACATGAAATAACCGCGTAGTTCTGTAAGTGCATCTCTGAATCTATATGTGTCCGACCTTCCAAAGCAATTAAAAAAATTTTTCCACAAGCAACTATAGCAAAGATTTGAATTGAATTTTCAATAAATTAAAAATGGATTAGAAATACATAACTTCTTGAGGTTCCAGAAAATGTCACATTCTTGTGAAAAATTTTTTTTCATTCTTTACCCTTCTGAAAAATTATTTTGTGTTTAAATACAAGGTATTGAAATTTATATTCTAGAGACATGTATTCTCAAAACCATCTGAATATTATGTGGTTGAACTTGAACTATTGCTAGAAACATCACTAGGATGTTTTACTTATGATAAAATTTGAATTGTAATGAGTCATAAAAACACTTAAAAATACTTAGATCAACATAAATGGTAGAGGGAAGAAATTCAGAGGAGAGCATCCACTGGCCCTCACAACAGGGCAGCTCACTATTTCAATGTGTCCATCAGGAGCTCAGTTCTCTACTTCTCTGGGGAAGGGCTCAATTTCTGTTGAAAGACTTTCATGTCATTACAACTTCTCAGGACAATATCCTTCCTGACTAATCTGAATCATCAGGGTTGTGACCCTGCTAAAAGTTTTTAGATATCTTCACTTTTGTCAAATAACATAAAACATGAGAGCAACAAAGTCCCATTGTTTTGGAGGGTCCAGTTTGTCATCCAAAGGAGGAAATGTCGAAGGCATTTATCAACAGGACAGGTGTCATAGAAGCCACTCAGAATTCTATCTGTAGCAGAGCAAGGAGGAGCTCCCACTGCTGCTGTGCTCACCAGTACCTGAGGGGGCACATGAACCCAAGGGTAGGGTTGGAAAGGTGAGTCCTTGCCTTATGCATCCACACATCTTTTATATCTTAGGTGGTGTGTTGTTCTGAATGAAAGAAATAGATTCATCAATAAGAGAAGAATACTCTTGTTTTCAGTGGAGAAAAGGGACTAGCCAGCAGACATACAACTTTATATATTGCTAAGTGTTTGAAATAAACACCTGCCTGGGCAGGAACTGATTTAAAAGCATGAGGGAGCCTTGGAATCAAATTTATTAAAACAAATAAATAACAAATGGCTAGCAAACTGCATGGTTTTGTTGGCTAGAAAAACACATTACTTTTTGGTGTTATTTATTGTACTGAAGAAAAAACATGAGTAAACCACTACCTAGAAATATATATGGATTATTGTAATTTTCTTACATGCACAGATAATCAAAATCAATATGAATTTTATTTTATCTTTATAAAGTAGCTTGCAGTTTGCTTTAAAGAATGGGACTTATGGCTTTGTCACTATTCCAGTTGCCATATATGTTTTCCATACACCTGTTATTTGACTTAAGTGGTAACAGCAGTTGAGATACTAAACACATGAACAGCTACAAGTAATTTGCTATTTTTATATCGATTATTTTGAAGGAGATATATGGGAAGACTTTGCATGACACATAGTAGCTGGTAAGCAGGAAATGGAACCAAGTGGGTAACTGTCACCTTTAATTAACACGAACTTGTGCAAAATCTTAACCTCCAAGCAATGATCTCTGATCAGAAATGTGGGATACTATGGAAATAATATGGCCTCTTGATTAATACCAATTCACTATTACTGATTGGTGGGAAAGAAGGGTGGTGAGAAAGAGGAGAGAGAGAGAGGAAGAGAGAGACAGAGAGAGACAGAGAGGAGAGGGGAGTAGAGGGGAGAGGAGGGAAGGAAAGGAGAGAGGGAAAAAATTTGGTTCAGGATATAAGTGAATCCTGTACCATGGATGTGCATAGGAACTCCAACACCTACTGAAAAAAATCAAGACTTGTGCCTTTCCCTCTGAACCACTGCTGTACATTTATTTATTATACTAGATTATAGTTTGATCTATGAGTAAACAACACTAGTAATCATGTACATGTTTGCTACTCCCATAGGCATCTAAAAAGCTTGTTGGAAAAGTGGTATCTTTCCCTGGAGTGCGAGTTCTGACTAAAGCATCTACTTTAGACTCCTTCTGGCCATGAGAGTGTTCCTACTGAGCAAATGTCTCACATCACATGTTAGTACCAGCTGTCTTTCAGTTGGTTCAATTGATTTTGAATCTGAGGACACTCTTCAGGAATCTACTGTTATGTCTTTGAGATTTTAAATATTTCCTAGATATTAAATATTCTGAGCATGTTTTCATATTAAGGAATTTTTTTATCTGTAAGTTTTTCCATTTGTTGTGATTATTTTCGTGCTTTTTAACCTTGTCAATACTTCTTATGAAAGTAAATGTGTACCAAAATTAACGGATTTTGAAAGTGAAAGTAAATCTGGAACTACTTACATATCATGAGGGGAACTTTAGGGTTGGGTGGGGTGAATCATAGCAAATTGTAAGGTTTTATGCACATGGAATGAACCCATAATTATGAATATAAAAGGTTTTACTCAGGCTCCAGTGGTTACTATCCCAACCATGTCCACGTGAGGTGCGCTGATTCACTAGTGGGTCACTAAGCAGAAACAAAAAGACTTGGAAGTGGGTTGGGAACACACCCTCTGTAGCCATTTCCAACTCAAATGATAGACATTAAAGGGGTAGAGATGATAATGCAATGGCTTGACTGTTAGGCTTTTAATAACACAAGAGTTTATGGTGTTACCATGTGACCATCCAGAGCTACACTGTCAATAAAATAGCCGTTCTACTTATTCTATGTAATTAAAACTAAATTAAGCTATCAGTAACATTTTTAATTTGAAGCTTGTTTTTGGTAATTTTAAATTATTTTCTAAAGCCTATTTTCAAGGCCTTCTCATTTCCATAATTTCTCCTGAGCAGTTCCTTAGGACCTCACTTTCTTTGATGTAAATATGTCTTTATGAGCAATTTTTTTTTTGAATTTTGCCTCTGGTTTTAGTTTTAGAGTACTTATTATAACAGATGGAAGATAATTTCTTGAGTTCATTTGGCTTATACTTGTTATAATTTCATGAATTCCTGATGAGTTCTTTTCTATATTTCTGAAAAATCTATGTACCTCCTCATCTAGCCCCTGCCCCCTGAACATTCCTTTGCTTTCTGTTAGGACAACTCAATGCCTTGAGAAAATCTCTGCCATCAGACTGTAGTCCTTTAATAAGTTTTTAAATATTTCACCTTCTGTGGATATCTTTCTGCTTATCTGTGCTGGATATCTTATGCTGTGAAAATGTGTTGTTATAATTGATTGATAAATAAAATGCTGATTGACTAGTAGCCAGGCAGGAAGTATAGGTGGCACAAAGAGAGAGGAGAATTCTGGGAACAGGAAGGCTGAGTCAGGAGACGCTGCCAGCCGCCCCCGTCATGAGAAGCAAGATATAAGTTACCAGTAAGCCACAAGCCACGTGGCAACTTATAGATTAGTAGAAATTGGTTAATTTAAGATATAAGAACTAGATAACAAGAAGCCTGAGCCATTAGGCCAAATAGTTTAAATAATATAAGTGTCTGTGTGTTTATTTGGGTCTGAGTGGCTGTGGGTCTGAGCTGGACTGGAGAAAACTCCAACTACACTCACCTCCTCATCTGTTAACTATTTGTCATCAGCTGACTTATTTTACAGTGCACTGTTCTACTCTTTTATGAATTTTCTGTTTAAAGATTCATTCTGGTTTCTTTTTTCACTTAAGATGCTCAGTGTGTTTTTTAATAGTTTGAGTTTACTTATTAAAAAATGACTTCTATTCTGTTTAGGAAATTCTAAGTTCTACCATTTATTTTCTTTACATTTTACCACTGGTATTTTAATGCTCATTTCTGAAAATTGCAGAGACTGGTTCATTTGTGGGTAGATTTCTACCACCTTTTCTCTAAAGTTGTTATTTTTGTGTTTAGAAGTTCCTGATTGAAAAGAAAAGAATATTTATAAATATGGAACACTGGGTCTGGGGTGATGGCTCAGTGGATAAAATGCTTGCCAGGCCTGCATGAGGACCTGAGTTCAAATCTCTAGAACCTACATAAAACCAGTGGAGGGTGGGAGTCAGAGATAGGAGAATCCCTAGAATCTTTGGGCCAGTGAGCCTGGTATCCTAACATAATGACCCATATAATTTAGTCAATTATTACGACATTGAATAGTTGAACTCTCTCAATCAGTATTCACTTTGAACCAGTAGAAAAACATTGTTAAAATTTTATATTTACATCTGTGTATATGTCTAAGTATTTACATAAACTTACAGATCCCAACTCTATATGTATATACATTTGACATTACATTATTTTTCTTACCTAATACCTGATCTTCAAAGGAATATTTTTAGCTTCAAGCCATCACAATAAATGAAAAAAAATAACATGTCACTCATATGGTTACCTCAGAAGACTGGGACTGTTGACTTAATAGCCCTTTTCCATGGTTTATTTTTGTGTGTAGTGAATTAGAATATTGAGTTGGAACTATGAACCTTGAAAAAGAGCAGATGATGATTAGAAATTCCTTATTGTCCATAACAATGTAGCATTTGATGTTCTAACACATAAAAAGCCAGAAGTATAATCTTAATGAAAAATATTCATTCAAAATGGAAATGTATCTCTTTAAAATTAGAATACACTTAAATATTTAAGATGTATGTATGAAAATTTACATACATGATCAAAGCAAATTTTAATAGTATAAAGCAAATAAAATATTTTGCTGTTGTTTATCTTGCTCTGTTTTTCCATAACATACTCCACTCTGTCAATAGTTCATTTGTTTATTAGGATATCATGGCAGTGTTGCTTGTGGCCAGATATTAGGTAACATTTTCATTTAATTATAAAATTTCTATTACTTTGTATGGAGCAAACAGAATTGTACCATGTGGGAAAATAAATGCCGTTAATTAAATCAACCATTTTTGTGTTAATTGGAAAAAAATCCCCTTCTAGGCTATGAAGTAAAGGATTTGCCTACATAATTTTACCTTGACCTTACAATTACCCTGATGTACAAGTGACTATATCTCCTCAGAGTTTCAGATATAGAAGCTCAGAGTTGCCGATATGGAAGCAAGGAGATTAAGTAATTTGCTCATAATTACAATGTTTTGTTCTGTTTTTTACTTGTTGAGTGGTTTTTCAAGACAGGGTCTTGTAGGTGAGCCTGGCCTTGAATTCTGGAGTCTCCTCTCTCTGCTCCCTAGGTGCTGTTGACCTCAGACGTGTGCCACTTTGACTGGATGCTTATTATTAATAATAGTCAGACTTACAAATTAAATATCAACAGGCCTGCCTTAGCTTCTCCCTCAACTTGACTATACCTTAGATAACTTCTTCTGGTCGGATCCCAAACAGATTGGAAACAGAACATATCACACTTCCTTTATAAAACTTGTAGGTGTAACTCTGTTCTCTGTCCTTGTGACATGCATATTATTTGTTTTACTTTCAGGAAATTTCACACTTAGAGCTACAGGCACAGCATCCTCCTGAGAGAGCCAGGCTGTGAAATTGAATCAGACAGAAGATGATGCTCCTGAAAGTCTCAGTAAGAAGTGAGCAGTCTATGGCTACATACTGTAATTTGTGTTTTAAAGGTAAATGTCATGTAAAAAAAATTAGATTGGGATATGAAAGTATATCTTCCTTTTCTTCTAAGTTATAAACAAACATTTGCTCCTACAATGTACAGATGTAGAGCAGTGTGTGTGCATAGGTGCATGTGTGTGTCTACATGTGTGTGTATTTGTGTGAGTGTATTCCAAGCTATCAAATATACTGTGTAAGTCTATTGGTTTACCCTGACAACACCTCCACTTCCATTCAACCATGTAACCCAAACACACACACACACACACACACACACACACACACACACACACACACTCATCAAATAGCTAGCAGATAATGACATATAAAGTTTTGTACATGTGGCCTAGAGAGATGGCTCAGCAGTTATGAATTAATGCTGTTCTTACAGACGACCCAAATCTGTTCCCTGAACTCACCCATGTCAATTTGCTCACAATTATGCTATTCCAGTTCCAGAGGATCAGATGCCTAATGGCCTCTGCAGGGCACTCACACTCATCTGCTCAGGTACACACATACATGCAATTAAAATAAAACCTAAAAATAAAATCTTTAATATATTTATGTGGTATATATATTCATATCATGTGACAAGAACTCTTTGCCATATTTTTTTTCTTTCCCCTAAACACATACATACTATACCAGAATTTATCATTACCCCAAAATGTTCACTGTGGACCAACATTCTGAGGTATAGGGACGTTTCTAACAAATGCCAAATTTAAGAAACCAAAGCACAGTGAAGTTGTTGGACTCTTCAAGGTCAGTTAGTAACTGACTCAGAAGACATAAAGACCACTGAGTTTACATTAAGCATCTTCCACATCTCCTGTCATTAACTTTAGAGCTCTTCTGCCAAGCTCCCACCAAAACAAAACTATTGAGAATGTGTTCCATTCTTGACTTGGTGCCTGTGCGTATTTCACTTATACAGTTGCTACTTGTGATTATCTTGGATGTTCAAGCAACCCAAAACATCACAGACCCTTTTGAAAAGTGAAGTGTAAACTGAATTTGTATTACAGCAGAATAAACATCATCTAGAGGGAAGAGAAAAGAGTCTGCAAGGATTTGGCCACTGCTGACACTTCCATGGTGGAGCAGAGCCGGGAGACATTGGTGCTGTTGGACTGAGTCTTCAAGAGAAACCATCTTAGGTTTGCTACAACAGTAATCTAGCCTGGAGGCACCAAAGTAAACAACTCTAACAGCAAAGCTTAATTCAAGTTATTTCAGCTGTTCACAGTTCCCATGGTCTCCTGGGTATGCAAGTGATTTAACAAAGGAGAGTCAGAAATGTTGAGAAAAAAAGTCAAACCAGTAGTCAGAAATAATATTACCCAGTATTTATGGTTAAGTAAAGTGAGTAGATAAACACAAAACCCTGCAGCAGTCTGCGTGTTCACAGCTTTTGATTAGCTCTGGGATGCAGAGGCCTGGCTTCAGTGCTAATGGGAGGATGGAGAAACACTAGTGGGCTTCAGGTGGCAGTAATATAGGATGTGTTTTTGGTGTATTTGCAAACGCCATGAGTGGGGTGTTTAGAAAAAAAGCATTCTTACAGTTCTAGGGCCTGGAAATTCCAAAATGGAGGCAGCAGCAGACTTGGAATATGATGAGGACAAACTTTCCTGTTTGGGTGTACCTGTCCACTTATGTTCTCACATGACAAAAGATCACATCTGTCATGGTTCTTGCTATGGGGGCCCTAGTCCCATGACAAAGTGACTGAACTAACTCTGTGACCAAATCACCTCTCACGTCCTCCTCTCTTCTGCCTGGGATACAAAGGAGTCTTTTGAGAGTACTTGAAGATTCAGCCTATCCAGCATAGCCATTATACAATCTACCAGTGATAAGGATGTCTTCGATTTAATGGAATCTTCACAGAAACATTCTTCAGCAACTATATAGTTAAATGATATTTATTCAAAGTAAGCCAACTAGACCAGACACATGAATGAGGGAGGCAAAGTGCAGCCTGGGGAAGAAGAACAGCAGAAGGAGGTCTAACGTTCTTTATGACCTGAGCTCTCCTCCTACTGATGGAAAGCTCTACAGAAATACATATTTTTTTATTTAAAAATTTTTTAAATTCATTTTACATACCAACCACAGATCCCTATAGTGGTATTCTATTTGTACTGAAATGTGATTTTATTTGTACGTTAATAAATAAAGTTGCCTAGGGGTCAGAGCTATTAGCAAGCCATAGCGAAAGCCAGGGCGGTGGTGGTGCACGCCTTTAATCCCAGCACTTGGTAAGCAGAGCTAGGT
>CABHPP010039137.1:0-29880 GCA_902168425.1 Peromyscus attwateri | reverse complement strand
AAAAAAAACCAGCATTTGCAAAGTTTGGATATAAATTATGGAGTTAATATGCTGTATTCCCTATGAGAATATAATTTAACTCAAGAACATTCTATTTCACCTGTCTGAAGATCTTGAAGGGCAGGAATTAGGCCAGAGTGCTGAGTGGTGAACTTGCTTCAGAACTAAATGCTTTTTCTTTGTGCCATTAAATTTGGGAAGCTGAGTTCAGGGCAGATGTTTGCACTTGAACAAAAATCTGCACTTGAACAAACTTAACCCGAATTTAAAAGTAATATCTGAATTTTCCTCTAAAACTAGCAAGGCTAAACCGCTGAGAACATGCAAGCTCCCTGAGGGGTTTCAAACTTTGTGGGTTTCTTGGTTACTTTCTTTTTGTTTGTTTGTTTGTCTTGTTTTTGTCTGGCTGAAACTTGGTGACCAGGCTGCCCATAGACTTGAATCTAAGGTGATATGCTCTTAATAAAAAAAAAAATGGGACTAGACACAAAATTCAAAGTTGAAATGACTCTCTGATCTAGCGCTTGTCAAAAGATGGCTTGAATGTTCTGAGGTATTGGAGAGGAAAAATCAAAAGGACTTATCACAATCTGTCACTGTCAATGTAGACTCCCCTGGGTTCCAAACCCATGTGAATGATGACAACAAAAAAGAAATGCCTCTGAGAAAAACCAAATTATGACTAGTGGAGGAGGCTTTTGAAGACTTCTGTGCCTCTGCAAAGCCATGAAGAAAACATTAACCACTGCCAGGAGACTTTCCTCTTACAAAATGTTCAAGAATAGAAATCAGGAGAAAGGTGTTTTCTTTAGGAAAACCTACACGCACCATTTTACTGGATGCTAGACCTTTCCACATTGTCCTTTTGACTTTGCTGCTAGGAGGCAATGTATTTGCCTGACCCCTAGTGCTCTTTCCTGAGGTTTATTTACCTTAAAACTTAGGAAGAAGAGTGGCTTCCTAGCATGGTGTTGGCTGACCATGAGTGAGACTCTGAGTTTGACCCCCAGCACTGCTAAAATAATTATTTTCAAATGTATGTTGCTTTGTTGAAGATGTAGTTCAGTGATAAAACACATGCCTGACATGCAGGAGACCCTGGCTTCTATCCTCCCCCCCCTCACTGTGTGTGGTGTGTGTGTGTGTGTGTGTGTCCACAGTTTGAATCAAATGAAATTAGGACAGAGGAAAGGAAAATGGCTGTGGCATGCCCTTGCAGTAGAGCATTTCATTTAGGGTAAGTTTTTACTCCTTGTCTTTACAACCTTATGTCCTTGTCTGTCCCACTTGTTCGTTACTTTAAATTTACTTTCAGGACTGACATTGTATATTGATTTCTGTTACTGATACTGGAATGTTCTCTGATGAGATGGTGGGTTTGTTAAATACTATAATATATATATATATATATATATATGTATATAGTCTCTACATATTTCAAATTACAAATGGCATATCTTAAAGGTCTAGTTATGTTCAGAGTATTTATAAAAGGAGAGATGTCCCTTTGAAGAAAGCTTCTGAGATATTGGTGATCTGAAGGCTTAGTAGGAAGGGCCTAAGAACAGCCTAAAACTGGAAACTGTGGGATCAAACAACTCAACTCAATAGGTATTTACCTACTGTCTGTACTTAAGGAATAGTACTTTGTGCTGTGGGATACTGAAGATCAGTGCAGCCCAACTTTTACTCCAAATATTTAAATTCCAAAGAGAGGACTGACAGACTCTCAGAGCACACATGGTTTCATCAGATTCAAAAACAAAAACAAAAAACAAAAAACAGGAGTTATCCCCAGTTGTCAAAAACTATGCAGAATTCCATAATGTCTATCAGATTTGGTTGAGTCAGAAGTTTAGGTCAGGAAATTAGGATTCCTGTGATATAAACACATAGACACCTGATACTTCTGTTGGAGTGGGTTTTAACTAGCAGGGTGTAGGAATAAGTCATTAGAAGGGTACCTGCCTGGAAGTAAGGTAGTGGTGATGATGGTGTTAGGGATGGTGATGCGAGGGATGTTTGCAGTTGTACTCCTAGGCTGAGGGAGGACAGAAGTCTGACCAAACAATCTCACCGATGACTTGCAGATGTGCTACAGAGTGCTGCAGGTCAGTAGGGGCCAGTGCATAGCTCAACAGAAATGGTCATCTTCCCTTTGTCAGGGGCAGGCCTGACACATCTACTTGAATGACTGTGGTAGACTAAAAACTGAGGACTGAGGGTCCAGCAGGAGACTTGAAAGGGCAGTATATTCTTTGGAGAGGAAACAGTGTATGCCAAGGACCTATGGAGGGGACAATAAGGCCCATCTAATGGATGACAAGGAGGCCATTGAGCTTAGACCAGAGAGCCCGGGGAGTCTAGGGTATGCTGAGGCATTTGAGGTAAATGGAAACCAGACTAAATATATCATTGACATTTTGGGTAGGATCTACCAACCAAAGAAAGAGATGCTGGGTTTTAACTTTGTCAGGTTTTACATGGTCCAGGGGTTGTTTGGAAATATATGGAGAGGCTTCAAGGGAGTATATGGGAGAGTGAGGAGAAGAGTCAGTCTGGAGGACTGACTGGAGGAGAGACCCCGGGACCGTTATGGCGGTGGAGAAAGTTAAGATATGCTTAGCTCTTCTTACCACAGACACTGTGCTCTGTAGCTCATGTGCTTTGTATAGGGCACCAAGGGAGAACTGTGTGCTTCATCAAAATAAGTCACATTTTCAGTCTCTCAACCCCGTTATATTCAACAACGAAAATGCAGGTGTCATGAGTTGTTATCTGGAGCCACTGGACAACCAAAGCTATGACTGTTGGACAAGATTTCATCTCGTCACATTTCCTTGTACATTACTTCGGTGCTTAAGTCTCAGCCAGGTGTGGGCAGGTGTCAGCACACTGCGCCACAAGAACAGCAAACTGAGACACTCACTACATATTTCCAGGCCTCTAAGAACCAAAAAAATCACAAGAAGTTTGTACTGTTATCTGTCTGCTGGTGCATGATTGAAATTAAGTTCCCTGCTTCAGTTATTGTGGCCTCTCTGTGTCTTTAAGACACTGTCATCTTAACTAATTGAAAAAGGAACTAACAGTAGCCAACACATGGCTCAAGTGCCCTTACTAATTTATTGTTTTGAATCATTTGTTCATTAAACAAGGATTTTCCTTTGACTATTATGTGCCCAGTACTGTACTGTGCACCAAGAATGCGATAATGAGGAACAAAAGATGATGACTCCATCCATGATCTTATATTTGGAAAAAAGAGGTAGACCATGAGTCAGACATATAAGTAACATATGTGCAATGTGTTGGGTAAAACATAGGGAAGCAAGCAAGATCTATCTTTTAATTTTTACTGAATTTATTCTATAAGATCTTCTGGATAGCACAGTAAAGTCGTATGGAAGATGAAAAAGTTGACACATTTGACAGCCACACTTTTAAATATCCAAGGATTCAGAGTCCAAAGTGCTCAATGGGAGGCCTGCCCTCTCCTGAAGAGAAAGGAGGAGGAGTGCATGGGGGTGGGGAAAAGGGGAGGTTGGGGAGAGACTGGGAGGAGAGGAAGAAGGGGAAACTATGATCAGACTGCGAAAAATAAATAATTAATTAACTAATAAAAGAATCCAAGGATTCAGTGACATCATCTGTACATGTAAATGTGATGAAAGAGTGATATATATATATATATATATATATATATATATATATATTCAAAGCAAGAGTGTTCTCACCAAAAGGAACAGAAAGGAAACATCCCTAAAGCACTAACACCTCTTGATTCAAATGCATTTTCCTTCTGCTGACTTAGAAATGCAGACAATCAAATTTGTAATACATTTATATGAAATATCACCTTACATTGTCTCAAAGTAAGATTAAGTGGCTTCTTTGCTTTATTTCCTCAAATACAGATGTTTAGTGGTTGGGGCTGGAGAGGTGGCTCAGTGACTAAGATCACTTCTTGCTTTTCAGAGCAGGGTTCAATGACCAGCACCATGTGGCAGCTCACAACTATATGTAACTGTGGTTCCAGGGGATCTGAAGCCCTCTTTTCACCTCCATGGGCACTGCACACACATGGTGCACTATACATGCACAGAGAAAAACACCCATACACATAAAATAAATAATAATGATAATATATGTTAAGGATGTTTAGTGATGTTCTCGTAAGATAATGTTTTAAAAGCTTCCTCTGTGCTGAAAAAAAGAGTGATGAAAACATGTAATGACTGTCATTTCAAAATAAGGCAATACTGGCAAAGTCCCCAATGATGTAGATGAACATTCATTCACTTATAGATTTTTGTTCTTTTTTGTTTTACACATTCATAAGGTTTATTAAATTTAAATTCTTTTTTATGCCCAGAATTTTTTCATATTAAAATGAACAAAAGATCTTGATGTAAAAACAAACAGCTAGAAGGGCTTGTGGATCATGGAGTCCAGTAGAATACTCTAGTGGGAGATAACTGGGCTCCGGAACCAACTGTGGGGAGGCCCGTTGTGGGTCTCTATGCAGAGTTCTGTTGAGAAATTTCCTAGGGAGGGCTGTAGTCTTTTTGTGGATGATTGAAGTGTTTTGTCCTGGCAAGCTTCTCATATGAATACTTGTATGCACACTTCCTCTTGGGTTTATCAAGGTCTCTGTTTCAGAGACCCCAACTGCCTGGAGTGCAATTATGTTTCTCAGTCTTCCATATTGGTTACTTTTAATTATGGAAATTTCTTTTCCTTCCAGCTACATGTTCTGTGATTCCCACAGGTCTGGCTTTTTAAGCTAGGGATTTTATGTAAAGGCCATATTCTCTTTCCTGTCTCGCCCTTGCCTTAGTGAAGTTGTTTGCTCTCAATTATACTTCCTTTGGACCTGTAATTGCTCTTTGCATTTCTCTTTAAATTACGTTTTGATTTTGCATGTGTGAGTGTGGGTATGCATGTGTCCTGGTGCATGTGTGGAGGTCAGGGGACAACTTATAGGAGTTGGTTCTCTCCACCACTTAGATTCTGGGGTTCAAATTCAGGCCATCGGTGTTGGTGGGCAAACTTCTCTACCAGCTACTCTGTTATCATCTTTAATCCACTCTCATTTTCTCAGCCCACTCCGGGTCCCTTGTGAGATGTCTCCTCTGGTGTGCAGTTGCCCTTTCTTGTGAGCGTTGTGTTCCATCCTTCTGTGCTGGGGTTGGGGTTATTGTTCATGAATTTACACCTGAATTCCATTCCTTACATTTATTTACACCTGGGAAGTTTGATTCAGATTTTCAATTTAAGTTCGCTTTTTCCATCCGAGAACCATTTCTCAGTTCTTCTGCAGTTTTGTTTTGAACACTGAACATGTTCCAGTTCATAATTTTCCATGGCTTGAGCACCTGCTGACTGAGGGGAGAGGCCAGCTGTGGGAATGGCTTGTGATTGTGCCACTGTACTCTGTACTCGGGGATTTCATCAAATGCTCATTGTGAGAGAGCAAGCCAGGCATGAGGAGATCAGATTCCTGCTGCTCACCCTCTGGACCTTGGGTGCAGAGTACCCCAAGGTACCCCAACTCACTTTGAGTACCAGCCTTGGTGAGCACACATAACATGTGTCTTCCTTTGCCTGCCTTCACCTCTCCTAGTCAACAGGGACTACCTGTCCATTTTCTCTTGGAAGATTTGGGGATATGGCAGAGAAATCATAAAAATCTGCTCTATTCCCTACGTGGTTTATTAGAAATGCAGTAGAGAGAGGAATTGGCAATGTCACATACACCGCCTAGACATCTTTAAGTCTTGCCTGGTAGTAGTTAGTGGTTGGTGGTGATGTCTGTTGCTCTTGCTAGAATCTTTGCTGTTATCATTTCTAACATCTAAACATTAAGGTTCTTATTGCACCTGTTTAATCTATCTTCTTCCTTTACATATTTATAAATGGACTAAAAAGTAAACTTGAAGTACTCTTCTCCAGAATATGTCCTATATTTCCTGATATTAACTCCTAGTGCCTTTCTACCAAGCTTTGTGTTATCTCTCTCTCTCCCCCTCTCTCTCTCTCTCTCTCTCTCTCTCTCTCTCTCTCTCTCTCTCTCTGTTTTGTGACAGTGTCTCACTATGTAGCCCTGGCTGGCTTGGAATTCATTATATAGACCAGCCTGGCATTGAACTCACAGAGATCCAACTGCTTCAGCCTCTAAATGCTGAGTTTAAAGGCATGCACCACCATGCCGAGCCCTGTTATATTTCTTAAATTGAAAATGTAGATATTAAATATAGCTCAGTGATAGATATTGCTTTCCTGGCATGTACAAGGCCCCAGTGGGTTCAATCCTCTCAATTGCAAAATGATTTTTAGGAACAAAAATATTTTGGTCATAAATAAACATTTGAATCATTGGCTCATAATATATTGTACTGAAATGAAATAAAATGATGGTGTGTGGAATAATAGAATTTCTTTGAATAGAAGAAGAAAATAAGAAATGTCCTTCATAACTCATTGGAGAGTTATTTCTCTCTTGAGTCCTGTGCTGTTTTACCAATAATGTAAATAGTAGTGCCACCTTACGTTTTCACTGTCAGACGCATTCGGTTTCTTTGTACACTGCATCCACTGGAGTCTATGTATCCCCAATGTGACATTCTTGTGACTAATATTGAGCAAAATGTTCTGATTAATATACAGTTGAAATTCTAGAAGATTCTTTGATCTGAGCTGAAAGAAGCATCTTTTAATGTAGTTTGCCATACAACTGTGGGACTCCAGTGATGACCTTCCTGAAGTTAAGGGTGAGAACTTCTCATCCTGCATGTATGATGCTGAAACACTTCAGATCTCACTGTGGTGGTCCAATAAAACATGTGTAGATGTATTAACATTGTCCACAAAGTTAGTTGATCTCCTCATCTGGCGAATACTTACTGGTGTCTCCCAACGACGTCAATGACAAAATGACTGATGTCTCCCAATGACAGAATCATTTCCATTACTGATTTTTTTCCTTTTGATTGAAGGAAATTGATAGCAAATATGTGACAAAATAAGTATTTACCTGACTGGATTCAACAATATTCTCTAATTTAACCACATACCTCAATGTGTTCATTGCCACTGTGAGTTTGACAATGCCAACTAATTGCTAACTTGTGCCTGTGTTGCATGCCCTGCGTGGCAGATCCATTCACACTCTGCTAAGTTCTGAAGGCTATGCAGAAAAAACATATAAAAGGGAGGAATGAATAGATAAAACTCTAAAGGCGGCCCCATTTACTACTCCCATCTAAACAGGACGAGCCAGGGCTATTTAAAGGCAGACCTCGACTGTGGATTCTCCTCTTGTTTCTCAGATGGCTTTGTTGCCGCAGCTGCCTAAGAGCACTTCTTTAGAAGCTTCTACCTGGATTCTTTCCCTTCATATATAAGTGCTGCTGTGCTTTGTGTCCCATAATAAAGCACAATAGGATTGCTCTGACCCTGATTCCTTAGAGAAAAGCCCCAATGGGATCGCCAGCGTAGCTTCTACAGGTCACTTGGAGAATTAGTTATCTTTACAAGGCAAGAAAGCAGTACCACTCACTTTGCTAAATTTGGTTTGGACATAATACATTTCAGTCCATTTATTCAGACTACATGTCCTATCATTCCCTAATTGACACGGTATTCATAGTAATAATTTGCTCAAGTCTGAGATATGGCAAATGAAGCCATTTAAATTTCAAGGACTTAATGGCAGAGAGATGAATAGGCCATTTTATTTTTTAAAAAGAAAATCCTTATAAAAAAGGAGGGAATCAGAACAAAACTTCTTGAGCTAACATTCAAGATTATAATGGTATTTAACAATTAGTGCAAATTTTTTAGTTTAAATTTTAATGGGTATTGACGTATTTCAGGGAACTAATACCAATGGGAAAATATATTGCATACAAGCTAAAAAGAAATTGAAGCATACATGCAATTCATCACGCCTAATTAAACGTACTGAGTTATCAGCTTCTATTGTGACAAGTGTCATCTCCCTTGTTGGTACTGACCACATAATAGAGCACTGTCATGATCTGAGTCATCTGTGGGTCTATGAGTGATCAGTTTTTGAAAACAAAGAAATGTTAACAGGGCTTCATGGTGAAGCAGCCACGGGAAACATCCCTTTCACAACATTTTACCCCATTGTGGTACACTGCCATCACCACACACAACACAGCAACAGGATTAAATGTCCTTTTGTTCATATTTAGCGGGACCTATGGGGGTGTGCAGAAACCAGTGGGGGACCAGGAGCCTGGAAAATTACATACTTGAAGAATTAATGAACTATAATTCCATAATACATTCTCACTCACATCACACATCCTTTTCATTAATGGAACTAAATTGGTTTTCCATGGACTGTGTACTTTAAAAAAAATGCAATCATGCTTTTACTCCATTTAAAAAGAAGTTACATGATTTTCAGACTATGCTTTTTCTGTCATGAAACATGTCAGTAGTAAATTTATAAAGAAGCTCTGTGCTCTGTTACCTCAACCTGCTGAAGAGACTTTAGATCTGCAGTTACATCACAGGCTAGAGACTGTAACTAATTCCCCAGTCCTTGTTCTTTAAGGAGAAAAATGTTCTTGAATCAGATAGTGCTCTATAATAGGGTGATAACCAAGACTTCGTGGAATAGGATGAATATCTTCACCTAAAAATTTTCACATATGATAATTTAGTTACAATTCAGAATACTTTAAATATAGTATCTTCCTAAGTTTTTCAGTTGCTTCACACTTATTTTTTTTTCTGGGACCCAAACCCTGAAAGACCTTTGGAAGTAGTGTTCATGTTTTAATAACTTGAAAGTTGAACACTAAAATATTCCAAGATATTTTAAATCTAAAACAATTATTTACAAACTCAAATTAAGATGATTTTTCATTGATTTGGCAGTGATTAGATTAACCAAAGAAACTAGTCTGGCATCCTAGGCATGCTGCAGTTACAATTGTCCAGTCATGGGGTTGGTTATTACAGGAAGCTGTGTCAGTGTGTAAGGAACACGCATGGGTATGAACGAGTGGCTCTCATGCACCGTATTTCAGAAACATGAGCCCAGGCAGCTTTATGAAACTGAAAATCTGTCAGAATTTTTTCATTAACTTCTGACAGGATTATCATGCACACCTCCCACAAATTCTTGCCCTTAACAATCAGTTTATCTTACTTTTCATTCTAAGTTATTGTCCTTGAAACATTATCACGATTAGACGATAAATTGTAGAAGTACAGAATGTAATACCTGACTGTAGATTAATCAGCTCCAAAGGCATTTACACTTCTGTGCTTTATCTCTGTGATATTAAATCTCAAATCAAAATTCAGTCTGAATAGAACTAAAGTGCCTCAAATATGAAAATAACACTATTACATAAAAACCAACACACAGGCTTTGTTAGTGGGTAAACCATAATTTGGAAATATTGTATAAGGTTGATCTCTCACTAGGTACCTTTTATTTTCTTTCATGAAATCATAATCATCTGCCCACTTCACACATACTGAACCACAATGCCTGCCACCAGCCACCAGCGTGAAATTTCTTGGCAATCTTATATCAAATCATTTCCTTTCCATCTGACTTTTATCACTAAAGTTTTTTGTGATTCCAGGTTTGCCTGTCTAAGCGACCACACCCAATATATTTTCCTTTCTATTTCTGTAATTATTTATTCTTCAGATTTTAACTTAATCAACCTGATACACCTATGAATATATAACTAATGTGATTTTTGGGGGTTATATCTCTGCATGTTATTTGTGTACATGCATGTTGCCCTTTAAAACTTTAAAGTGCCTGATTGTTGATGTCTTGCTGATATTCCCAACCTTGTGCCACAGCAAAGCCCTCATCTGTACTGTACCTCAAGTGACGTGTCTCACAGACGCTGCAGGTTCACGGTGAATCCAAGAATGCATGGTTTTGCCACGCCAATTTGCCAGGACATAGGAACCTACAAATATCTGTAGCCAAGATGACAAGGTACAGGACAGTGAGCTTTGCCATTCCAGTTTAGAGCAGAAGTCAAGAAAAGGAGAACCGAACAATAAATGCAATGTGAGTATTATCGTGTAATAATGGAGATGCGTACACCAGACTCTCTGTGTTCAGGTTCACACCTGTCACCTTCGTGTCCTGCCTGTTTTCCTTTTTTTTACTCTCGGGGTCCTGTCTCAGTTTCTCATGACCCCGAGTTTCCTGAAAGAATTCTGAGTTGTTGGTAGTTCCCATTCTTATTTTACGAACCAAAATCTGCTCCAATGGGCTGGAGAGTTCCTCAATGGTTAAGAGCACTTGCTGCCTTGGTCCTTGTATTTCACCACAGCAATAGCAGCCCTGTTTATGACTGTCCTATTTTTCATCCAAAGTAGATTTTTTAAGACTATTGCCAATCCAGTTTAGAAAGTTTAACCTAGGAATAATCCAACAGCCTCGCAAGAAGGCACAGTGAGAAAGTGTGGCAACCTGAATTCAATCCCCAAGCTCTACATGGTGGATGGAGAAAACCAAGTCACCACACATACATACATGCACACACACACACACACACACACACACACGCACGCACGCACACTCACAAACAAATGCTAAATGAATAATATGATAAAATAGCAATAATCCTAGCATTTTAGGGACTGGCAGCAAGTTGGCATTTCTCTTCATTGTATAATATTTGTGGCATTTTTTCTTAATTTTACCTTGTCAACGTATTTATCAAGTCACAAGTAGCAAAGGCCCTCTCTGCTAGAGGCTGTCACTGAGCTGACGGTTCTGCATTTTCAATGAGAATTAATATTTATAATGTTGGCCTCAGGGCACTGTAAGATTCCTCCAAAACAGCAAGGAAGTTTGAGTTATGTTCAACACAGTTTTAATAGCTAATAGGTTTTCTTATCTTGTTACTTGGCCTCCTATCTTTGAATGGTATTTATAATGGTCTACTTAATTAGGCTCCCTCTTCAGCTTATGGGCCATCCTTTCTCATATGATATAGGTGAATGATAACTTATAGAGATTAATATTAGTAATTTATGTGTTTTTTAATAAATCACAGTTAAAGCAGTGAACTCTGTTTTGAATTTAGGACTTAGAATTCTGCTGACAGCGGAGGCAGGATAAGAAAAAATTTCCACCCATGATTTTCCTCTCCTTTCTAAGGCCTCATATTTCACCTTCTCTCTTGAACATGAAGGAACAAAGGAATTTGTTTTAGCCTATTTTTCATGCAGCCAGAAATAGTGAAATGGTATTAAAGTTTAATCAATTATCCATCTTGGGTTTCACACCATCAGTCTCTCTCTTATTACCAGTCCCATTTCTTCAGCCTATAAATAATCTCAAGTTTTCTTACTTAAAATTCCTGGAATTCTTGCCTTGCTTTAAAAAAAAATACCAGCATGCCCTTCTCCTTTCTTTAGGATAAAACTTATTTTTATAGCATAGACTAATTATCAACAATAATGGGTTTCATTATGACATATTATTCATGTAGATAGTGTATTTTGCTTATGCTCACCCCATATTACACTCTTATCCTACTACCAATCCTGCTGATCCCTTTCTTCTTCCCAACACAACCTCCTATTTTCATGGAATTTTGTTTTGTTTGGGCCAGAGTATCCCCATATTCCTTTGGAGAACACGCTGAAAATAATGCAACTTTTTCCCCATAGGACCTGCCTCCCATAGGTCCTATCCCTGCCAACAACAGCAAGGCTAGGATCCAGGTCTTCAACACGTGATCCTTTGGAGGACAGTCAATATCCAAACTATAGCAAGCTGCTACACCGAATCACTCCCCTTCTGTCATTGTCCTCGCCCATGTCTGTGCTAAGCATTCCCACTTAAATTGTTTCTATTGTTTCTTCAGTCAGACTAGATGTCACTGGGCCCATGTCGCCATTCTGGTTCTGTCCACACTTCTGTAAGGACTATTAGGACCTTTGCAAATCTTATTTTTAGTGCTTTGTTAGTGTGCATGCCCTCTGAATTAGCTTCTGGTATGTTGGGTCTCAGTTGAGTTAATGCCTTTAACCGAGCCTGAGAGGAAGCCCCAGGTTGTGGTAAAAGTGCTGATATCTGTCTTTAGGGAGAAAGATTCCCCCAGATCGGATCTAACTTCTTTAGTTTTAATACCTTATATCTGGTTTCATGCTTTGTCCCTACCCACTTTGGGCTGACAACTTTCTAAAACTGCCTTCTGGGTGCATTGTTCAGTATTTGTCTCATTCATCTGTTGCTCTCAGATCTCCATCTCACACACTCTTCTACCCCTCAAGGGCAAGCTCTTCCTACCCCACTTCAGTCTCAAGATTTCATGCCAGCTCCTCTGGGTGAGCCCCTACTTCCCTGGAATGGAAAATCTTCTGCGCCCATGATGGTTCCAATTTGGTATTTGGAATTTATCAGACTCCACTAATATTTCAACTAAATGCACAAATCCTGGAGTAGGTGAATCTTTCAACAGTGCAGACTGGTACTTTGTGACGGCTGTGTTCCAGGAGTGTACCTGTGGCAACAAGTACCCTGAGGATGTTCACCCAAACCCTGAGAACTTCAACAACTTCACCCCCAAACCTTCAGTGTCTGGGACTTAGACACACATTCTTTAATCAGTTCCCCATTAGTAAACTGAAGGAATCAGGTGTTGAAAGACAAATAAATATAAGGTTACCAGTCTTCAGGCAGATCTGCTGATGGATTTATCTACCGCTTAGATCCTATGTCAAGAACCCAGTCCTACTGAACAGTGGTTCTCAACCTTCCTAATGCTGTGACCCTTTAATACAGATCCTCATGTTATGATGATCCCCAACCATAAAATTATCTCATTGCTACTTCATAATTAATTTTGTTACTGTTATAAATCATAATGTAAATATCTCACATGCAGGGTATCTAATATGCAACCCCTGAGGGGTCGTGACCTACAGGTTGAAAACCACTGCTATGGAATCACACCACACAGCAGGCAAGGCCAACGAGCTTTTGGAATGGGGATTGGGTTCCCATTCCTGTCACACTGAACCCGTCAACATTTAATAAAGTGAGTCTGAGACTTAATGTAACTTCACAGTTACTGCCATTTAATCTTGGATTCCGATGTCCACTCTTCTCTGAGGTGATTCTGTCTGTAGTGCTGTCTTGAAATGTATGATCCTGACAGCTGGGGAACCCAGCTAAAGAACAATAGGAAGGCCCATTCCTTTTTTTTTATTTTTTTATTTTTTTTTGGTTTTTTTGAGACAGGGTTTCTCTGTGTAGCTTTGCGCCTTTCCTGGAACTCACTTGGTAGCCCAGGCTGGCCTCGAACTCACAGAGATCCGCCTGCCTCTGCCTCCCGAGTGCTGGGATTAAAGGCATGCGCCACCACCGCCGGGCTGGAAGGCCCATTCCTAACTCGTTGTTGTACATTTGCTCAAGTTTTTGTTGCCAACAATATGAAGATCAAAGATGCACAAGTAATGTCCTCCATTTGAGAAGCCTGAGCTAGAAGAGAGAGTTGGGAGAAACATACCAAAGCATTTCTAAAGCAATTAAGTCGTGCTAGGAGACACAGAGTAACCAGTGTAGGAGACCATGAAAACAGACCCACCTTATACTGGGTCTGACCTTCAGCCCTCATAAAACTCTGCCCGAATCAGTCCACAGCTAAGGTTTGTTGATTTCCAGAGTTTTGAGCAGCCTGCTACCCACCACCTCAGCTGCTTCTGACATGACAGCCACAGAGCCCATCAGGTTATCATGACTTTGAGCAGATTTGGGTAGGTTCTATCTTAAGACTGCCCTAAGAGTTCGGTCATCAGAAGGGGCTAAAGCTCTCTCCTTCCCTCCAGCACATAGGTTCCTCATCTCTAACTTGGATTCTTCCAAAATATATCTTTCCTAATGCATGGCTACTATTCTTTGCCCCTGGAAAGTAGCTCCCCACCACAGTACTCATGTTCCCAAACTCACATGGCCTGGCCTCATGCGTTTCTTCCTTTGTTCCCCTCTGTTTTTATAACCAAGGGCCAATTTTGTCTCCTATTTGAAGGGTGATTTGTTAGCTATAGTACCTGGATAGTGTTTGGTTTTTAACATCACGCACCAGTAACATAATCAGAAAACAACCACTGAATAAAATACATGCCTCAGACTGAGAATATGTACTACTACTCTTTTATTGACTATGTTTAAAAGCTCTCCTGATCTAAGATTGACATTCTGTAAGCTAGTCATAAAGTATAAATTCAGAAAGGCTTCACTTGTCGTGTGTATAAAACCATCCCCAAATGAAAGTTTTCTATTCTTCCTCCAGCTTTCCTCTAGTGGACTGCTCATTTGTTTTCTAACGATGTGTGTGTTAGTTATTTTCTTAGGGCAGTGACAAAATGCCTAACAAGGAACGATGTGAGAGAGGAAGGCTTCATCAAGGGAATATGATCTGTCATGGCTTGCAAAACATGGCAGCAGGGGCCACAGGTGACTGGTCACGCTGCATCCACAGTCAGGAAGCAGGGAGTGATGAATGCCGGAACTCAGCATGCTCTCTCCTTTTTCAGTCCTGGACCCCAGCCCACAAAATGGTGCCATGCACCTTTAGCGTGGGTCTTCTCACTTCCTGTAGCCCAACTTAGACAATCCGTCACAGACATGCCTAGAGATTTGTCTTCCCAGGGCTCTTCTCTCTCCTGTCAAGTTGGCAGTCAATATTAATTATCACAGTATGTTACATGCATTCCTTAGAGTTGTATCTAAAGACATATACATGTATACATACATACATACATACATATACGTACACACAGTACCTACTTTAATGTTTTCTTATTTTATATTTCACTTACTCTGACTAGGTCTTTTTTATTAAGTCATTTAGAAAAGTTGTGCAGCAGGGTGTCTGAACAAAATGGCACTTACTGTCTAAAGTCAGCCATCTCTTGTTAGTACTTCTTGTGTGTGAGTATACATATATGTGAACGTCTATGGTATACATATTTACCATGGCAGGTGCACATATACATGTGTGCACATGCCTGTGGAGATGAGAGTCTGACATCAGATGCTTTTCCTCAATTATTCCCCATCTTTTTGTGAGACAGCGTCTCTCACTGAACCTAATGCTTATTGATTTGGCTAGGTTGGCTAGCCTATGAGCTTCAGGGAGTCACCTTCCTCCACTGCCCTAGCCACAGCACGAGGGTGACAGGAGTGCATCACCACAGCCAGCTTTTTCTGTGGGCGCTGGGGACCCAAACTCAGGTCTTAATGCTTGTGCCCGTGATTCGCCTACCGAGCTGTCTGCCCCCCCTTTGCCCCCCTCATACTTCTTGCTGTGTGGCTGGTTAAGCCATTTTCGCACCACATAAAAATTAACGAAGATGCTGGGTATTAGATTTCAGAAGAAAATGTGTGTGTACGTGCACACGCAAGCATATATGTATGCTCTCATAGAACAGCATACTTACAGAATTCAGCCCTGTCTTCCATCTGAAGCTCCTAGAGTCTCTAATCCCACACTGTCTCCTTCGCTGCCCTCCATGGTCTTACTTTATAAGTTACTTTACAAGATGTGCTTATTATGAACATTCATCGTCTATAGGGATTTTAATCATTACATTTTACTTATTTGAAGAAATTGTTGTCAAAGTGGTTCTTTTTTGAGCTTTTCATTTTAAGGAGAAATGAATTTTCAGTACTTAGTGAGGTAGAAGTTTGGGGGTTATATTTGACAGGGGTTCCTGGCTGTGGTTATAAAGTCAGATAGCAGCATAAAACCAGCAGTTAGCCTCTAGGAAACCTGCCTTCTTGGGGTCAAAGGTTATATTAGGCCATGAATCAACCTGGGAGATTGAGGTGAAGAAACTCATTTATAGGAAATGTTCACCTTTAAGCAATTCTCCCTGGCCCAATTGAAATGGAGAGATAAATAGAGCAGATAATAGAAGCTGATCAAATAAAATCTCAGAGATGAGGCTCCCAAATTATAGGTCACATTTTATGGCCCAGTAGGGATTTTTGACCTATGGCAAAATAAAACTTGAAAGTCACAGCAATAACTTTAAGTCATGAGAGAAAGAGAGATCAAGGGCACTGTTACCCATGTGTGGGCTGGGGATGGTTCTTTCAGAAAGTAAGCACACGCTCCTGTTCATTTTCATATATTCAGATAGTCTTACAGTGCGTAAAAAGTCACCTGACAATCACTTTCTTTGTGGATAGCTATATATAATATAAGGAGATCTGGCATAATAGTAATGACAACTAGTATAATTTGTTCCCCCTAAAACCAGAAAACGTAACACTCGCTTGTAACATTTCATAATAATAATCTTCATTGCAAAGGGACTTGTGATTGAAATTTTCTATGAAATTCTGAAAATGTTGTTAATTTGAGTATAGAGAACGTTCAAGACAACCATTCAGAAAAAAGTAACTGGCTGAAGGAATTCCGTGGAATCCCATACCTGCAATGTTTGCTGACCCCTCCCACCCAGGCTCCTTGTGACTTATGTTTCCGGCCAGCAGAATGGGAAAAGAATAGGTACAGACAGCAAACCTGCTTCCGAAAACCCTCGGTCACTCATATCTGCCGACCAAGGAACTTTAGCCATATCCCAGTGAAGGAGAAAGAGATTTCTGTGAACTGTTGGCAAGCAGTGGCTGCCACAGTTGGTTGTGGTATAATTTCCTCACAAGAATATAGGACTGCTAATGAGAACCAGGACTCTGCTTTCTTCATTGTTCGAGAGGTGAACTATGAGAGTGAAAACTTGGAGGATATCATTGATTCCCCCACCTGCAGCAGAGTTCACTCTTCCATTGGCAAGTTTCTTTCATCCCCAGGGACCAGGAAGGAAGAACTGACTGAAGCCCCCACCACAGAGTAAGGAGAGCAAAGCACTGGGTGTGGGATCTCACCAAATAGTTCTCGCTTTGTGTTCATCTTCCGTGGGAGATTAGAAGCATGGAGGCTTAACTTACATCCCATCACTTCCTTTATTCTTGGTGTCCGAAACCATCTCAGTCACACCAGAGGTCAAATGTAACAATTATTTATCTTTCAAGTCCTAGACTGAAATGGAAAATCAGTTAGTGTTAATATAGTTCTGAAACAGAGTGCTGGTTAAGTAAAAATAACTTGATAGGGGTTAGTGTACATTGTATTTAGTAGCTTAATTTTTCAAGCCTGCCTCTCTGGATTTTCTCTTGGATGCTTAAAGTCCAAAGGCCCTTCTTATTTTATGCTTGTCTACTGCCTGCCGATGGTTAAAAGTTGAACACTGCTCTCATATTTTTAAATCCACGCAGAGTCGCTTACTAAGAAGAAAGACAGGTGCTTAAATGAATGTCTTTTGTTAAGGCCTTTCATTTGCAATGGAGTTTCCACACAGGAACCCACAGGTCTCTTGAGGGTTGAGGGAGAGTTCATCAGAGTGCAAATGACGTGGACGCTGCTTTGCACAAGCTTATGTCCCTGAAGCAGAGGAACTCAGAGCTGAGTGGCACAAGATCTAAACCTTCTAAAGCTTCACGTGCAGCCGCTGTAGGAACAGCAGCCACTAGGCACGCTGGTAGCTCCTAGAGCACAGCCGAGCTGGAGTCCAGAGAACCTGAGATGACATACTGGATAGGAAGACCTTGGAAGAGCCCTGAGATGCACTGGGGAGAAGGGATTGCGTGGTCCCTAAGGGGGAGCTTCCTGTTCAGGGAACAGAGAGGAGCCTCGGCTCTCAGCTCAGGGTCTATGGTGCATGTGAAGAGGCAGCCATGGCTATCTGCTGGAGAATCGTACAAGGCAATGAAGAACCTGCTCTTCCAATCGCTCCAACTTTATTCTTGAATTCTAACATTTTTTGTAAATGTTTTCAATTATAAAAGCAATATGTCTTTAATTTTAGAAAATTTATAAAATGAAGAAAAATATACAAAATAAGATAATTAAACGTAACGGCACTGATTGGACAGATTGCTTATTCATGAGTAGAATACTGATTTACACACTGGAATAATATTCTGTTCATCATTGTGATCCTACTTTGCAAGATAATTATTTCAAGAATGTTTTCATGTCATTTGGAATTTTCAAAATTGCCGCTCTAAGGACATATATGGCATTCTTCTTGATACATGTATCATATCATAGTTTTGCATTTTGGTCATTTCCTATGGGTTAGCAGCTTAATACAGAGCCAGGAAGATCGTCTGGATAACATCAGACTTTCAGATGCTTCACCCTACATCCAGTATGCAGAAGGAGAACAGTGTCTACCATGCCTGTCTGCAATGTCAGCACCTACCCCTGAGCATGACAGAGTCCACAGAGACAACTTCTGCCACGTCACATTGTCACACTATGATGATCTGTTTATATGGAGGCTGGTTTTTTAAATTTATTTTATTTTATTTTACAATATAATTCAACTTTACATATCAGCCATAGATTCCCCGTTCTCCCCCCTCCCACGCCGCCCCCCTCCCCCTGGCCCACCCCCCATTTCCATCTCCTCCAGGGCAAAGACTCCCCCGAGGATTGAGATCAACCTGGTGGACTCAGTCCAGGCAGGTCTAGTCCCCTCCTCCCAGGCTGAGCCAAGCGTCTCTGCTAAGCCCCAGGTTTCAAACAGCCAATTCATGCACTGAGCAACTGCCTGGATGCCTCCCAAACAGATCAAGCCAATCAACTGTCTCACCCATTCAGAGGGCCTGATCCAGTTGGGGGCCCCTCAGCAATTGGTTCACAGTTCATGTGTTTCCATTCGTTTGGCCACTTGTCCCTGTATTCCATCCATCCCTGGTCCCAACAACTCTTGCTCTCATAAACCCTCCTCCTTCTCGCCAATTGGACTCCCGGAGCGCCTGACCGTGGGTATCTGCATCTAGTTCCCTCAGTCACTGGATGGGGTTTCTAGCACAACAATTAGGGTGTTTGGCCATCCTATCACCAGGGTAGGTCAGATGGAGCCATTTCTCGACTATTGCCAGCAGTCTATTGTGGGGGCATCTTTGTGGATTTCTATGGGCCTCTCTAGCACTTTGCTTCTTCCTATTCTCATGTGGTCTTCATTTACCATGAACATTCCTTGTGTTCCCTCTCCGTTCTTGATCCAGTTGGGATCTCCCGCTCCCCCAAGTTCTCTTTCCCTCGCCCCTCGCCCCTCGCCCCTCATTACCCCCACTCACGTCCAGACTGTTCATGTAGATCTCATCCATTTCTCCGTCACTGGGCGATCCTAGTGTCTTTCTTGGGGTCCTGTTTTCCAGGTAGCTGGAGGCTGTTTTTTATTTTGGATCCTTCTATATATTATCTCCTATCAGAATATAAAACTGAAATTAAGTAAGGATGTGTATAAAAATGTAAATACATAATATATTATATTATAAATGTATCTGTATACATTATATATAAATATATAAAACATTTTTACATAAAATGTGTATAAATGATATCTGTAAATTAGATATAAAAGGCAGATAAAAATCCCCAGCAGTTAACATCTAAGCAACTGTCAGTCACCTCCCCTCTTCCTTTTATTGTATCAGATAACCCTGAAAATGTGAACCAAAGGGTTTCATTTTTTTTTAAGATACATTAGCCAAATACAGAATTGGCTGGGTCTGTAAGATCAAACACTAAAGGCTGGAAGCCCTTCCATCTAGCATTTGAGTTGTCTTAGCAAAGAAACTGGGTTGCACAACTATCCAACTGATCTGAAGAAATACACAAAATTAGTCATTTGATTAAGCGACCCCACATTGACGCCATCAGTCAGTCACCTACACTCTGTCTGGTTAAGAGCTTTGAGAGTAGCATTCAAGAGTAACACTACCCGTAAGACACCTATAGGCACGTGCACTTAATTGTGACTGTTGAGGAGCTGGTGTTTGGCACAGTGACTTTCTCCTTGGTGTTTTCCCTTCAGTTGTCGGTGTGGAGGGGATGAAATGTTTTGTTTGCTGCTGAAAACCCTGTATCAAGTTAATGGTGTTTCAGCATAACTGGAAAGTGGTTATTATAATAAAGTGGTCTAGAAGTAGACAGTCTGTCAGGTATATGACACCTTCTCAAAGCCAACAGAAGCCATTTATCAGTGCGTTTCATGGCTAGGACCTCCTCTGAAACTCTCTTGGATATCTTATTCAGATGTATGGAGACGGCAGCATTTCACTTCTCTGTTTGCTGTGAGCCCATTTCCCTCAAGCAGTGTTTCTTAGGATACGGATTTGTCAGCCTGTGTGCAAATAAATACAGAATAGTGGTTGGGGCTGTCATCATGCCATTCTTAGCGTGACAGTCCATGCTCATTTCCCCGAGTGAACACATTAAATGCATAATGCCTTTGCACCACTATATTAATAATTAGAAAGTGTGTGGCGTGTTATTGCACAAAATGCTCTGGCCCTCTTGTTCCTGTTGATGGTTAGAGAAAATGAGCTTATTTCCTCTCCTGGAAGGAATCTTGAAGTAGATCAACTGCTCCACTGAATCCGTGCTATTAGAATGTGGTTCTGGCAAGCATGGGAATTAAGGCTATTTGTTCGTCCTCTGGTTAAGAGCAGCCTTCTCACCAATGTAGACTTAGCAAATGCTTTGTATACATGTTCTTTGAGGGACCTTGATTGTCTCGTATACCCTGCACATATAGCCCATAAGTAATTTTATAAAATCGTGTAGTGTGCCTGCACTTTGATTATGACCATCTGAGCTGTAGGGGGAAAATGACAGAGACAGCCATGTCCAAGACAAGGCTACTACAGTGTTCAGTTAGTAAAAGCAAACAAAACATGCACAGTGGAACAAGCAAGGAGTCCTTTCAATAGTGAGATTGCTAACAGGTCACAGTCGGTGAGATGCTTTTAAAACAGTGCGTGGGTATTGATCAGTCAAGGGGTTATAGCTGTTCTGCATTCACAGGTGTTTGATAGCTGTGCTTACTGTAGAATTCTACTGCAAGGCATGCAACCTTGTGGGTGACAAGCCCAATAAGAACAATTCTTATCTTTTTGTTTCACATGTATTCTATTCTTTTTCTTCTTGCAGATAATAGATTTAGATTTTATTCTTATTGCTGTGAAATTTGCCATCTGTGAGTTTAGAACTGTGAGGAACCATCCTGTTGGAGCAGATGTGCATCCAGGGTGAGCAGTTCAAATTTCAGCTTTGCCTCCCAATAGCCTTGGGAAGAATGACTTCAACTTCCCTGTCTAAGTTCCTTCTTCAGAACAGGGGCGGGAGAGCACTCCCTCCCTCCTAGAATGCAGTCCACACTGAGTAAACATGGACAAATTGCACAAAATGCTGTCTGTCATACAGGCGACCATCTGATACAGATTACAGCTCTCAGTGTGAATCTCTGTGTAATCAGAAGCTCACCCTGTGTGTTCTTTGCTTTTTCTCTGCTGTATTTTTTTCATCTATTTTCTATATGCTTTTGCTTTACCCTCAGGCCTTCTATTGCATTTAATCATTTTGTTACTATTATTTAATTTTTAAGAAACAATCCCTATTCTCAGAAGCATCTCTATTTTTCTAGCACTTTGTCCTTATCCGGTAGATGATAACGTAGAGATGTTGGCTGATGCTTTGTGAATCATCTCTTTCTTTCCATACCAGATTTCTGACAGTTTTGACTGCTCCCTTACATTCTGCAGGTTTTATCACATTGCTCCTTGATCTCACATGATTGCTCCTTGATCTCACACAGATGTGTGAGAGTAGATGGACAGAATTGCTAATTTGGGGTTAGAACAGGAGAGCCAGCTTTGGAATGCTAAAGGGGAATGACTCTCTACATTATTAGCCCCTTGAACACTGCGATGCCACCGTGATCTTTTTCCAAATGACAACAGTCTCTACACAAGCTGCAGTGATGTCGCGTTCCAGGATGTATTTATTTTCTTTACAAGAAACTATCCATTCTGTCTTTGAGAGTGATTGCTTTCTTTTAGTACTTTGCCCAAGGCAGCAGGAGGTGAGTAGGTTGATTATTCAATAGTAGATGTTGTCTTTTTTTTCTCTTTGAGAACCAGGGCTCCCTTTGTAGCCTAGGCTGACCCCAAACTTATGGTCCTCATGTCTTAGCCTCCCCAAGTCCTATAAGCATGTGCCACCACCCTCAGGTAATCAGTTTTCTTTGATTTCACCCAACTACACTTAGCTGCATGTCCCATCTCTGTTCTTCGTGCTAACTCAGCCTCAGAGCAGGCTGCTATAACCATCATTTGGAACACCCTGCTGTCACACGCCACTCCAGCCTCTTGCCTCTTCTGTTCTGCCCTATCACTTCGTCTGTATTTTGTTTCCAACAACAACAAAGCATTTATTTCTCTGTTGTGTTTCCTTTCATCTTGGTGTTTGCATTTTTTATATTTTCCTTTCTCCCTTTAACATAGCATTTATAAGGATAAGAAGAAAGAACAAGAGATTTAAAAAATGTTTTCATCTTTTCATTTTTATTATTTTAAGTTCTGATATACTTTTAAAATACATGCATATATAATACATACATAAAATTAACATAGTATGAACACAATTTGGATCTGATAATATAACTAATTCTTAACAAATGTGAAAATTAGGATGCAACAGTACCATCACCATCTTGTCATTTCCCTTAAAGGGGCATTGCCATACCAACTGTTCTACCATGGCTTCCTTTTGAATTTGCATGGGTCAAGTGTGGCACAGGTGGGCATCACGTAGTCATGGATATTACAAGCAGACCATTCATGCATTCTTTCACAAATGCTTGTCTGTCCCTAACCCTCTGTCCAGTTCTTTGCTCGGTGCTGGGGCTAGAGGAAAAAAAAACCAAGACATGGTTTCTGCCCATATGGAATGTATTCAGAGACAAATGCTAATATTTAAAGACCTTATTTTCAAGCTATTATGATAGGAAAGAATGTTAACTAGGAGGACATCTATGAACTTGACTATGCCAATGGTACATTCAACACTCATGAAGTTGCTGCTGATTTCTATGCAAATTTTACTTCAATGAAGTCATTTTCACTAATAAAGGCAAAAACTAAATTTTTGAGAAATAAATCCAAGCCAAATATGTATAAGACATATATCTAGATACAAATAAAATATTAGAGAAAAAGGAAGTATACACACACATTTTAAAACTCCATCATATATATTGTCAATTTTTCAATAATCAGTACATTGAATCAATGCAAGGTTCTCCGCTTCCTTGTTTATTTTGTATTGTTACTGAGACGTTCTTAAACTGATTTTTAAAATTAAGTGTAAATACAAAAGTTAAGATATTCTTAGAAACAGAAAAGCATAAGTATGTTCTCCAGAATTTAAATTGTTTGAATTAAGTCACTGTAATATCTGTGCAAGACTAGGTCCTTCACCTCATAAAAACAAACAAGCAAACAAACAAATGAATAAAAAAGCCAAAAATAAGCCTTGCAGAAGATGCTAGAAAGACTAAGTTCAGGAAAAATAAGATGAAAGATTACAAACAACAGCCTATGGTGTCCATGAAGGCCCTCAAGGATGTTGATTTTGGTATAAAACACAAGCACACCAGTTAACCACCCAGTTGTTCTTGAGGGGACAAGAAGAGGACAGAGCATATCATGCAACAGGGATAATATACTAAGACCCTAGGAGGAAATCAACCAGAAGATAATGGGCTAAAAGTGTGAAACAAGAAGAAAGGTCATTGTCAAGGTCTTCGGTGGTATTTCCCAAGTATCAGGAGTGAGAACTTGGTTAACCTGACACCAACACTGATAGTGTGAGCAGAGCTTATACACTCACTGGAGAGAGTCATTAGAGAAGTTGTGCTTCTCTCATCCTGTTGCCTCTATTTCCCCTAATTAAAATGTTCATGTTCTTAGATAATGAAAACAACCCAAGGAGGTGATACTGCATCCAGTCTTAGGGGAAGGGTATTCTATCAAACACCTATCATGAGCAGCTAGTCCTTGTGTGAGGTCTTACATGGTAACAGCTAACTGTGGAGGGAAGAACATATTACCTGAAACCCAGTGACTCAGAGGGGGCTTAATTGCATAAAACTAAGTTCCGGAGCTCACAAGCTAAAGAGCCAGAATTCAGTCCCGGTACATGCACTTGAGACTCAAGGCCCAGAGTGCTTTGAGCTTCTGCCTCTTCCCTGAGAACTAGTTTTCATGGTACCAGAAGGTGCTGTGCAAGCTTCCAAAGGAGGGAAGTGATCAACAATCCCACCCAGACTTGACCCCTGTGAGCCACAGCAGTGACCAGCCACAGCCTGACAAGATAAAGCGAGAGTGCCGTGGTGGCGTGCACACCTTGGTCGGAACCAGCAACTCTCTAGTTGGACTGAAGACCTGCTCAACCAGAGGGAATGGTGCCTGCTACTGGAAACCTAGCCAACTGCTCAAGGCTAATGAAGTCATGGATCTTAGAGGAGACCTTCAACTACCCTTGTACTAAACCAGCATAATCTCTAATATATTCTCAGTGTTTGTCCTTATATCCACAGATAAGTGTAGTCCTCGGGCGTCATTAAGGAAACTTCTCTTTGCAACAGGTTGAGACCACTACAGAAAAACAGTCAATAATCCAAATGCAGAGTTGTGGAGCTCAGTCGCACCGAATGTATCTATGAAACACTCCCTCACCTAAGGCTCAGGGAACATTACTGAAGAGGGTAGGAAAAAGTGTTAAGAGCCAGAAGATCAGGGAGTTTTGCTGTGAGATTTGTGTCTCCCAGGAATGTCAGAAACTACATCCATAGAGTCATTCCAACATGACTGCCTAAACATGATGTGAACAAGGACAACAATAGACAGGCCACAGTGGCAGGTGACAGGAGCAGGGTGGAGACCTCAACCCTACACAAAGAACTTCAGGTGACCACGGAATGCTGAATATCAGAGAAATAGTTTTCCCTGGAGTGGAGCACATCGACTGATTATCCATTACTAAATGGTCATCCCTGAAGACATGAGTAACAGATTGCGCAGGGTTTTAAAAATGTATTTAGGAATATATATGTATATGCATATATGTACATAACAACAATTAATGAATAAAGGCCATGAGTTTGAAAAAGTGAAAGGAGGGTTGTGAGGGAGAGTTTGGAAGGAGGAAAGGGAGAGGGGGAGGTGTGTGTGTGTGTGTGTGTGTGTGTGTGTGTGTATAATAATTTCAAAAAAATGAAAGCAATTAAAATAAGAGATATCCCAATTTATAGGTTTTTTTCTTCTTGGCCAGTGTCTTAAGGATTAGTTTCTGGGAGGGGCAAGGGGCTGTGGTCTGTGAAGTGGCCTTGGATAGCATACTTGTTTTCATTACTCTCTCGTCTACAACACAAGTATAAAGAATACTTCACTTGATTGTGGTCATGAGGAATAAATAATGTGATGAAGAAATTGTATCTGGCATTTTAATACCACTCATTAATACTTATGAACCACAACATAATGAAAACAGTTGTCTATAAATCTGCAATGTTCTCCAACTTACACAGAGGATTGTATGCTGTCTAAAATCTATTTATGTGTTTTCATAAAAAAAATTTCAAAAAAATTATGTGAGAACCAGTCTTCAAATGTGGAACTTTAGACACTATTCTATGCACTCTCACCTACATGTTGGAAACAGACTCCCAGAAACTCAGCAAAGGACAGTGAGAAATGACCTTGTGGTTTTAAAAACAGCAGATCATCAAGAAAGCAAATCGCCCCATGTGAGTAATCAGGACTTGATTAATTGTTTTGAGGATCCTTAATTGCCTGCTGTTTATCAATATAATTTAATTGCCTGGGCACAAGATTGTGATATAAATAGAACAAGTACTACTTTATGAGAAATGATGTCATATTTTTCTTCCATGAAAGACAATACTGTTGTTATTTGGCTTTGACACCGACACTAAAAATAGAACCAAATACAGTTGAAATTTCCTTTCTGGTTTTTGTGTGTAAAATATAAGAGTATCAGCTCATCATTCTTCTCTTAGTTTGAAGAGAGAAGGGTTGGTGATTGTATGGGCAGCCCATACACTAAAATAGGAAAATACAAATTTGTGTGGCCCTGCATAGGGATGAGATGCTGATTTGTGACGCATACATATTTTAGGAATTGGAGTTGGGAGAGAGTGGAGTGGAAATTATGTAAGTACAGTATTCACATCTGAAATTCTCAAAAAAATGTTTTAAAGAGGTTGGGGGGGAGAGGTAAAATATAGACCAGGGTCTATTTAGGTACAGACACTCCTAAATATTAACACAATTTTACTCATAGTTTGGTGTTATAGCAGAATGTCTGCTGTCATATACAGTGAAGAGAGCGTGTATCACCCAAATGCATAGTTCTATAATAACCTTGAATTTTGTAATGAACACATTTGTCACTTTCTGAAAGAACCCCTTGAGTGGCAGGGACACAGCCCATTTTCAGTTGGATGCTGCTGGAGCCAGTGGTCAGAGGCATCACAGAAAGTTCAGTCTTACCCAGAAACCTGAAGAGGAAAGAACAAGTTGCTGCCATATGATGCTTGTAATTTTTCTCTTGTTGGTTTATTCTTAATGACTGTTTTAATATGTCTGTGCTTTTCTGGAAAATATGTCTTTAGCCCCACCTCCCATTTTTATTATCTAAGCTGATTTCAACTCCTGGAGTGTGAATGTTACTAATGAGTTTATGCAACTCACTAACATTCTTAATAATTCAGGTTGCAGTTTGTTTAAAATTGTTTTTTTTTTCCTCTTTAAATGAGATAGGGTCTCATACCCAGACTGGCCTCAAACTCACTATGTAGATAAGGATGACCCTGAGCTTTTGATGCCCCTGTATCTCAACCCTGTGTGCTCCGATCACGAATGTGTGCCACCAGTCCTGGTTTATGCAGTTCTGGACTTCAAGGGCTTCATGCAGACCATGAAGCTCCACGCCAACTCAGCTACTGCCCCAGCAAACCGGGTAGTTCCTCAAATAACACTTTTTGTCTTCTAAGATTTGCTGTTTGTTGTATATTTCACTCAACTGGAAAATATAATGTAAAATTAGGTTTTAATTTAATTGAGGACAGCAAAAGTAAATTATCTGAAATTTTCTTTCAATGTGCAATATATAAAACACAGTATATATTCTAAGTGAACAAGGACTACTTTATGCCATAACTTATGCACATGTCTTCATTTGTTTGTAGACAAACATACTAAATTCATAAATCATGACTCACATTTCAGGTCCTTTACTAAAACATTATTGAGCACCTAAAGATATGTATACTATCAATTAGCTTGTAGGTGAAGCTGTACTTATTTTAAATATCTGACCTTAATTTAATAATGAATACACATTCTGTGTAAAGTGCATGCTTTGGAAATGCAAGCACACTTTCATTTTTTATTGACCGTAATCCACAAATAAAAACTAGTATGATGAGGAGAAGTCACATGAGATGGCAGAATGGGACTGTCCCATGATTGTCTTCCCCTGTGCAGAAATACATCAATCTAAACAGTTTTTGATGTGCAAAATACCTTTAGAAGATCTACAAAAACCAATGACAACCACTGTACCTGGTACCGGTGTGAGAACACCACACTAAAAAGGGTAGAAAGGACTGTTGTACATTACCCGCAGTACAAATAGAGAGGCAGACTACTTGAGCAAAACGGAGAAATGATCATAGAACTTGGCCTTGGTCACTCACCAAGGCCACAACAGCAGAAAACAGCATTAGGGACATTCCCATCATCCCTAAATCCAGGTGGATACCGACAGGATGCTCGGTTACCAGGTTGGGTCTCTGGCCTTCATTACTGCCAGCTGACTGCAGCAGCTCTGATTTCTGAAACAGTCACGGTAGCAGCCAGGCCTCACCAGCTTAAGGCTTCACATGTGATTAGCACCACACAGGCTTCAGTGACTCTGGGTTCCTCCTGGCACTGAATCAACCACAGTGACCCTGGATGGAAAGGGGATATGAAGATGACACTGAGATATCTTATCACTCCTGCTGGGATGGCTGAAGTCAGAGACAAAAGGTGGAGTGTGTTCAGGAAGGTATGGGAGAAAGGGAGCTCTTCCACACCATTGGTAGGATTGCACTACTGCCATTGTGCAAAAAAGGATGTAGCTTCCTCAGGAAGTTCAAAGCAGATCCACATGATCCATGAACTGAATTTGCAGGTGTATCTATAGGAAATAAAACTTATAGGTAGAAAAGGCACCTAGAAGCCCCTGTTTGTTGCATATAGCATCAAAAATAATAACATGAAAATTCATCCAAGGATGAATAGATAAAAGGCATGCATGCACATTTGCACAATGAAAAAACCATTCACCAATAAAAAAGGGTGAATGCCTATTACTGTGCCTTGACGTTACAGTGTGGTACTCAAATTACTGACAGTATTCTTGAAAATTCTGAGAGAGTAACACTTCTCACCACAAAATGACAACTATGGGAACATTTAGTATCTATGGGCATTTGATAATTGGATACATTTCACTATTCCCTAATGAATAACTATTTCAATATACTGTACATAACAAGTACCTATTATTTTATAAGCAGTGTGATAAAAATGTAAAATGAAGTTATATGTGTTGTATAGCTAGTTTTCCTTCCATATTCTAAATGGTGGCAAGCATGTAATAGTGAGGCATAGCATATAGAGTTTATAAATTGAGCCACATCATTTTAGATGAAGCAGGGTACTTCATTACGTAAGAAATTATTATGAAATGTGAGTGAGTGCTTTCTGCTTAGTATTGATGCTCAACCTTCCTAATGTTTTCCTGTTCCTGTAACATATATATCAATATTTACCTGAGGCTGCTTCCTTAAGTCCTCTCATGTTTTTAGACTTAAATTCTATTTCACCTCTGTTTTTATGATTATCCCTTGCTGTAAATGGAAATAATTGAGAAAATAAGTGTGTAGCCATTAAAATGAAGTATTTGTGTATGGCTACTCATAAACCACACGGATGGTGACAGATACATCACATTCTGGGAAACTGCTCTATGTGGCTGTAAATTCAAATTTTCATAAATTTGATTTTCTAAAATGTAATTTTCATGGATGATAGATCAGTAAGGGCAGAAGTCACACAAGTCTTGTATATCCATTTTTTTCTCCAGTACTTAGTTGTTGGCATATAGCAGGTATTAAGTAAGCAATTGATATTAAATTAAATTAATGAATGGGTTTTAAGTTTATATATAATTCTCTACAGAGCTACATAATAATGATTTAACAAGAAAATAATGCTCAAACTGTGTGTGACAATATACCATAGCAGCCTATGTTTGTTTCTTCGGTATTCAGAGTGGGGGAAAATGTAATCAATAGCATTTCCATCAAATGTCAAAGACTCAGAGTGTGCTTGCAGATGCAGGCAACATGCTGTAGGTGCTGTGATGTAAAGAGAGGGAAGTGGGGAGGCTGCACGCAGGAGTGGGCTTGGCGACTGGAAACGGGGTGATGAGAGGAAGCCATCTAGAAATGAACACCCATCTCATGGGGCGAGCAGTTCTTACAGTCAGGTGAGTCAGGAAGACAGGACAATGAAGACCGTGTAGGCAGTCACCCGTGTGCCGCAGTCACAGAAGCTCCATTTTATCCACAGTTTTGGACAATGACCATTTCTAAGAACTCAGTTTTCCCCAAATGACTCTAAACATTCCCCCCTGGCATTCCTCAAATGAACATCACTTGTGAAGTTTCATTATCAACCTGTTTTCTTCCCCTGTACACTTAAAAAACGGCATAATTTTCCACATCGGTTCTGTTCGAAGAAAAGGCCAGTTAACGCTGGAGTAAGTGCAGCGCGCAGACTCCTTTGTAATCCTAAATTCCTCAGCTGGGGGAGCCCTGAATTACAAAGAGGTTTTTTTTTTTTTTTTT
>CABHPP010039135.1:0-11685 GCA_902168425.1 Peromyscus attwateri | reverse complement strand
AAAAAAAAAAAAAAAGAACAGCACTATCCAAATTTGTTTTAACTTACAGAATTTCTACCACTCTTTCATTTTTCTGAAAGTTTTTCTGTGTGTGTTCCACTGTATGTATGCATGCTCTTGTGTGCATATGCGTGTATGGAAGGCAAACGAGATCATCTGATTCCTCCGAGCTAGTGATGGGGATCTGAGTGATCTGAACTGTTGTTCTCATTATTGCAAAACAAGTGCTTTTAGCATCTAAGCCATCTCTCTAGCACTTGCACTTTTCTTAGAAAACATTTTCTTCTCAGTATGGAAGACACAAAGGGCTATTCCTAAGTTAGATGCAAATTGTGTATGACAAGATTGGAACCAGTACCTTCTGCTAATAAGAAATTCAACTACATGCAGTAAACGTTCATTTAATAAGCTATTTTAAAACTATACTTATAAATTAATATGTGCAGAGAGTATGATGAATTTGATTCATTATCCTCTTCTATTTAGGCTTTATTGCTCTACTTTTATAAAAACCAATAACATTTTTAAAGAGTTTTAGTATTTCAAAATAATGCTTAACGTATTTTTAAAATAAATATATTTGAGTACATTTGAATGTAATTGCCTTTCATATGTGGAAATAATAACTGTACTCAGTATTCCTAATATACTTGGGTGTTTTCAAATAACACATAGAAGAAAGTGTTGATTCCTGTGAGATATAATGAAGTATTCTACTGACAGTGGATCTTTTCATAGATGTTTATTTATCAATGAAATTAGGGAAGTAATAAAAATTACACAGAAATGGATAAAGATCACATAATACTCTTATATGTCTTTGTTTGTTAGACCCATAAGTAGATATAATAAGTTGTACCTATTGGTGAACCTAAGGTCTTTGTAAATGAAGAAATCTTATCCCATTAAAAGATCTGTTGCTTGCTTTAAATGTTTCGAGACATATCAACTGCACTCTAGTACAGGTCCCAAGCTCAAGATTTGTTTACCGGCACAAAATGGATGCTGTTATTTTTTTGTGTGATTTTTTTGCTTTTCTTGGGTATATTTTTGTCTTAATGATTGTCATATATTTAGTTTGCTAGTCATTTTTTATTTTATTTTTGGTTTATTTTTCTTGTATATTTTAAGAGAGAGGGTGTCAACTATATTTGGAATTTAAAATGAACCTTGATTGATTGTACTAAATTGTTCCTTGTAACTAATAAAATTGCAATTAAAATATCAAAAATCAATGAAAATTCATTCATCAACTTATATTTATTCACTCTAATAAAATATTTTGAGTACATTAAATATTTTTGTTAAATTGCAAATTGAGTCAGAGGTATTAATCCCCACAAACATCATATTAAGATTAAACTAATATGGCAGACTTTGAGTGAAATTCTAAATGCTTTCAGTAATAGATATTATTATAATAAAATCAGCTAGAAATAAATATTCTAATTTTATTACCCTTGCTAATTCTTATAAGATTACCCCCTAAGTATATATGTTGAGACAACACAGAATACATGATAAGTTGTTTTCTTTTTGACTTCACACTAATTATGAAATCTGTTTTATTATAAAACACATTAATCAATACCTAGTCTAGCTAATTTGTTTCATATTTTTACCATGTCCTTGGATTGAACTTCTGATCTAAAATTTGTTTAGTCAAATTAAGTATAAAATAATCCTTTGGGTCCCATGTGCCAACCTACCCAACACCTACCACATTTGGGGCCACAGAGACTAGAGTCCCTATAACAAGAGTTTGTGTAAGGGAAGGCTAGTTCAGGCACCTTAGCACCAGGTTTCTCCATAACCCCATAATGGCTTCCTCTATCAAAATATCTATTTCATTGCCCTCCCTCTCCTCCCCTACCCCAACTCAGCAATCTCTATCGCTCATGTTCCCATCCCCCATTTCTTCCCTTCTTACCCACCCCCACCCCAGTTTACACAGGAGATCTTAACTAATTCCCCTTCCTGGGGCGATCCATGTTTGTTCCTATTAGGGTCCTCCCCTTTACTTAGCTTCTCTGGGGTTGTGGATTGTAGCCTGTTTATCCTTTGCTTTTTACCTAATATCGACTTTTTAGTGAGTACATACTATGTTTGTCTTTCTGGGTCTGCGTTCCCTCACTCAGGATGATATTTTCTAGTTCCATCCATTTGCCTGCAAATTTCAAGATGTCATTGTTTTTTATAGCTGAGTAATACTCCATTGTATAAATGTACCACATTTTCTTTATCCATTCTTCAGTTGAGAGGCATCTAGGTTGTTTCCAGGTTCTGGCTATTATGTATAATGCTACTATGAATAAAGTTGAGCAAGTGTTCTTGTGGTATAGTTGAACATCTTTTAGGTATAGGCCTAAGAGTCGTATAGCTGGGTCTTGAAGTAGGTTGATTCCCAATTTTCTGAGAAACTGTCATACTGATTTCCAGACTGGCTGAACAAAAGCACACTCCCACTAGAAGTGGAGGAGTGTACCCCTTACTCCACATGCTCTCCAACATAAACTGTTATCAATGTTTTTGATCTTAGCTATTCTGACACATGTTAGATGGTATCTCAGAGTCATTTTGACTTGCATTTCCCTGATTAGTAAGGATGTTGAGCAATTCCTTAAATGTCTTTTGGCCATTTGAGATTCTTCTGTTTAGAATTCTCTGTTTAGACCTGTACCCCGTTTTTAAATTGGATTATTTGGTATTTTGATGTCTAATTTCTTGAATTCTTTATATATTTTGGAGATCAGCCCTCTTTCAGATGTGGGGTTGGTGAAGAACTGTTCCTATTCTATAGGCTGCCATTTTGTCTTCTCTACCATGCCCTTTGCCTTATAGAAGCTTTTCAGTTTCAGGAGGTCCCATTTATTAATTGTTGCTCTCAGTGTCTGTGGCACTGGTGTTATATTTAGGAAGTGGTCTCCTGTCCCAATGCATTAAAGGCTACTTCCTACTTTCACTTCTATCTGATTCAGTATTACTGGCTTTATTTTGAAGTCTTTGATCCATTTGGACTTGAGTTTTGTGCATGGCAATAGATATGGATCTATGTACACTATTCTAAATTTATACATTCAGTTATGCCAGCACCATTTGTTGAAGATGCTTTCTTTTTTCCATTGTACAATTTTGGTTTCTTTATCAAAATTCAGGTGTTCATATGTGTGTGGATTAATGTTAGGATCTTCCACTCAATCCCATTTATCCATGTGTCTGTTTTTTATGCCAATACAAAGTTGTTTTTATTACTATAGCTCTATAGTAGAGCTTGAAGTCAGGGATGATTATGCCTCAGGAGATTGCACTGAATCTGTTGATTGCTTTTGGTAAGGTTGCCATTTTTATTATGCTTATCCTTCCTATCCTAGAGCATGGTAGATATGTCCATTTTCTGATATCCTCTTCAATTTCTTTCTTCAAAGACTTAAAATTCTTGTCATACAGGATTTTTACTTGTTTAGTTAGAGTTAACCCCAAGATATTTTATGTTATTTGTGACTACTGTAAAGGGTGATGTTTCTCTAACTTCTTTCTCAGCCTGTTTGTCATCTGTATATAGGAAGAATATTGATTTTTTTTTGAGTAAATCTTTTACCCTGCCACATTACTGAAGGTGTTTATCAGCTGTAGGTCTTCCCTAGTATAATTTTTTGGATCACTTATGTGCTGTGGGATGTCCTTCTGTAGTCTGTGAATGTGTGTTGTTCTCATTATTATTTTTATATTTTTTTATTTTAAAAGTTTTTTTTTTTTTACCTTTTGCATACCAACACCTGTTCCCTTTACCTCTCCTTCTCTTGCTCCCCCCCACTTCCTCCCTTCCCACCTCCACCCCCTCCTCTGGTTGGATTTAAGGCTGGGTTCACAAAATTCAACCCATTCCTAGGAGGATTATAGAGGCCAAGAGCCTTGGTTAGATATGAAGTGGGCCCAAGGAGAGCAACTACTGCTGTTATGTTGCTGAATGAAAATAGTATTGAGTAACAGATAAGTACCTCTTTCAATCCTCATTATAGAAAATTCTTGAGGTAGATGACAATTAACAGAGAGACACATACTAGTCAACTTATAAAATAAGAGATTGTGGAATTATTAGCCCTTTTTCAGATATGTATATCACACCCATTCTCCCAAGACTCAATAATCATTGCAAGAGGGGGGCTGAAAAGTTGTAACAGCAAGAGATGGTAGATGTAGTCAAACAGTGTTTTCTGAACATAAAAGGTTAGTTGCATGTATGTACTTTCAGTGACTGTAACAATGTACATGGGCCTACATAACATCTAATCGGAAAAGTGTCCAGCATATGGAGGGGAAGTTGGGTACAAAGTCACAACCATATTTGAGGAGTTATTGGGAACTGAGGGTTTCTGGGATGATTAAAATGAGTTTTCTTTAATTATGTGACCCCTACTAGGTATAAGAATCTCTGGGACAATGTCTCCATCCTAAAGAATTTTTTCAGCACAGATTGGAGTGGGTGGGTTAAAGCAATAACAGGAAAAGGAAATTAGGAGAGTAGAGAAGTCTAGGATGATTTAGGGAAAGGAATGTTTTCAAAATGCAATGTACAAATTTCTCAAATAATTAATAAAAGATAACATTTAGAAAAGAGCCGCTTGTGATTTCAAAAGAATTCTTAGAGACTTGAACATTTTGGTTATCACAGAATGTGTTACACAGAAAATGTAAAAAGAAAAATGTCAAAACCATGCAATATATAATATAGGTGTATATATTCATATATATGTATAGGTTGTACTTAATTTACTCAAGGACAGTTATATAAATTTGACAGTTAGTTAAATAAGTTTGGAGATGTATAAATATATAAAGAAACAATGATGTGGATAACATATATTCTCTTTTTTCTTTATAATTTCTCTCCATCAATATTTTACTGTATTTAGTTAAGGCAATCATCAATCTATAATGCTGTCTCAGAAACTCTATCCTCAGCAGGCAATCTTCTTGTCAACTAGGAAGGGTAAATATTTAATGTGTCTTACCACACACTTCCCTGTATAATTATTTCCTTTGAACAAAATCTGTCTCATATTTCTCAGTGACATGAACTGATTAGCCTAAACTTCATAACTCATGATTTTGTTTCTTAAGAAGTCATTTTGTATAGAAGTTGTATAAAGGATTTTTAGTACTTGTTTGAAGTTGACCTTAGCTCTCTGAATTAAATATTTTGTCCATTTACATGGTAAGTTGCAAATATTTGACTTAGAGTTATTTCTTTCTCTTGTGAAAAGAAATCTCAAACTTCACAAAAGTTACCAGCACTTTAAATCGTATGAGAGGAGCAATTTTACTTTCACAGATCAAAGTTCCAAAGTACTACCTTTGGCTTTTCATTTTAGAGGAAGTTAGCTAATAAATGACTCATGTTAAGGTCGAATTTATGATCAAGTTTTACATTTCCAGTGAAAATATTAAAGGTATGATGTAGCGGGAGGAAGGTAATTCATCATCCTGCATTAAAAGTTATAAACCACTATCTCTGTGAGTAAAGCACAGGGATTCCGATATTGAGACAAGCAAAAGAAACTGTAATTTTTACTGTAAAATAATACGCTAAGTGAATATCAAAGACAGCATACATTCAGGCATTCCTAGAAATAAATGCTAGAAATTAACTTGCACTGAGTACTATTTCCTTTAATTATCTTGCCAGTGTCTACCAACATTATAGTACTTTGCTCCAAAGCAGCAAAATTTGGCTTTTATATCTCAGGAATCAATAGGTAATATTTTACCATTAAACATGAAGTTAGCTGTGTCATATTCATAAATGCACGTCTCTATCAAGCAAACTGAAGTCTCATCTCTGTCTCTCTTTTCTCTTTCTGTCTCTCTGACTCCCCTCCTCGTGTGTGTATGTGTGTGTTGTTGTGTGTGTGTGTTGTTGTATGTTGGTATGTATGTATGTGTTGATATGTGTGTGTGTGTTTTGGTGTGTGTGTGTGTGTTGGTGTGTGTGTTGGTATGTGTGTGTGTTGTTATGTGTGTGTGTGTGTGTGTGTGTGTGTGTGTGTGTGTGCAGGCAGGCATGTGCATATTATCCCATTCAGAATGATATAAGAAAATGTAATTTTTTAAGCTGGGTAGTTATTTCTTGCACTTCTGAAAGCTGAAAAATTAAAGATCAAGATTATGGTAGATGGTGTGTCTGAGGAGTATTCTCACTTCCTGATTCACTGAGTTTTCACATAAGAGCTCTCTAGGATCTGTTTTATGGCATTCTTAATCTCATTCATGAATGCTCTAAAAGTAATAGAAGATTTATGGAACATTGATATTAAAACCCAAGAATCACTAATTGCCACTTGCTAGACGAGGTTTCCAGACTTCTGATTCTGTATTAGATACAATTCATGATAAGATTTGATAGTTATTAGAGTATGTGTACTATATGTTCACATTTTTATTAACACACAGAACCACTAAAACTGAAATAAGCACAAATAAAAATTGTGGGTTTAGCTGTCGTTTGTGTTTCAATTATGTCTTATCTATTACTTTTTTGTAGCAGGAATCTTACAAGTTCTTATTAATAAAATCAAACATGAGCCGGGTATTGGGGTGAACACTGGAAGGTCAGAGACACAGAATAAGCCACAGCTATCTCACCTCGCCAGATCCTCAGCTGGTCTTGTTTCCTCAGACTGGAGGCCTCTGAGTCCTCATCCAGAATGGGTCTCAGCTGAACTGCTGCTAGAAGCCTGAATGCTTAACCAGGCCAATGCTTCTCCAGGCCAAATGCCTAACCAGGCCAAATGCCTCTCCAGGGCAAATGCCTCTCCAGGGCAAATGCCTCTAGTTTCTGGTCCTCACGCCTTATATACCTTTCTGCTTTCTACCACCACTCCCTGGGATTAAAGGCGTGCTTTCTGGGATTAAAGGCGTTGGTCACCATGCTTGGGTGTATCCTTGAACACATGGATTTCTGCCTCTGGAATGCTAGGATTAAAGACATGTGCTATCACTGCCTAACCTTTAATATTGTGGCTTTTCTGTTCTCTGACCCCAGATAAGTTTATTAGCGTACATAATATTTTGGGCAATACAATACCACCACATTTCCTCTCTTTTTGTCTAAAATTAAAAAAGCTTATAACTAATACAAGAAAAACTATCCAATAAGTATATACAATACATATAGTCAAGATTACATTAACGATGTCTAGTCCATTATATTAACAATGTCCAGTCCAGTAACATCTGATAAACTCAGACCAAAAAATTTTCATTACTTATCTTATTTAAAACAAGTAGTTCCTTTTTAAAAGTAGATTCTATAATCTCCCTTTTTATCTTATCATATCCATAAGAACTTTTAAGACTCATGCTACATCTGGCCCCACATTGGGCGCCAGATGTAGCATGAGTCTTAAAAGTTCTTATTAATAAAATCAAACCTGAGGCCAGGTATTGCGGTGAAATGCTGGATGGTCAGAGACACAGAATAAGCCACAGCTACCTCACCTCACCGGATCCTCAGCTGGTCTTGTTTCCTCAGACTGGAGGCCTCTGAGTCCTCATCCAGAATGGGTCTCAGCTTTTTGTAACTTATTCCTATTATAGGCAAATAAAAATTGTATATATTTTAAAAAACTGATTATTTGATTTTTTTCTGAGAGAGACAGTGAAAGAAATAGGAAGTTGGAAGTGGAGGGCAGTGTGGAGGGTATTCGTGGAGTCAGAAGTGAGGAAAAGATGATATAAATATATTGTGTGAAAGATTTTTTAAAATAATAATTAAAAAGCAAAAATTTCCTAAACCTTTCAAGTGTTTCTGCATATATCATCCTGTGTTCAGGTAAGAGGAAGACATGGTCATTGATATCTGAGCACTTATAGGATTGAAGACATCAACAATAATGAAGAGAACTTTACACTAAGAATATAGTTCATATTCAGGTAATATACAAAACTATATTTTCACTCTTCCCCCTACATCCAATACGTCCGTTAACTCCTTCTGTGACTGTATAACTTGGGGTGTTTTTGAAGATCTTTTAATTTTTTTCATGCCGTGCATTCTGACCATCTTTTGCTCTTAGCGAAGCCATCTCTGATCCTCCCTACTTTCCCAATCATCTAACGCCATTCCCTCTCTCTCTCTCTCATGAGAATAAATGAACACACAAAAGAACAGTGAAACCAGAAAAAAATGAAATATAGTTTAGAAAAACGAAAGAAAGGAAATGTACAAGAATTAAGGGCTTTGAAAATGTTAGAAATATTATGCAGCTATTTCTAGGTGTGGCAAGTCATCTCCTGGTATAGGCTACATTATTTCTGATTGTTTCTTTTTTCCTAAAAAGTCTTCTCTCCATAAGTGCTAAAGGATGAGTGTTTATCTTTTGTACATCTGAAAGTGTTTGTCCAGTTGAAATTTTACAGAGTAACTACTAACTATGGAACATCTTGTGATCCTTGCCCTATCTATTGTTTTTACCGGCCACATTTTTGTCCATTCTCATCTACAATTCTTCCCTCATACTACATTTGAGAAACTCAGATTTCAGTTACTATGTTTACCAAAACTTCATAGAAGAATAAAGATAACATCAATAATATCCTCATACTAAATCATTTTCCATTTCGCACATCTCTCTACAAAATTGTCATTCTAGAACTAGATGACACATGAAGCCAGAGCAGCAGAATGAAAACCTCAAAGGAACAAAATATCTGAGAATGGAGTCATAGTACATTTTATATTTTATAGCCTTTTAATTATTTTGAAATCACCTGAGTAAAACTTGATGGATACATACCTTAAAACACTTAATAATATACAGTTTCTGTGTGTTAATATCTTCATAGTACATATCGTTATGTTTATAATACTGTTGTGAGGAATACTATTTGCAAGGATATTAATGGTGTTTTAACATGACCAGCAAATTTTGGCTGATTAAGCATTTGGCTGGTTAAGCATTCAGGCTTTCAAGAAGCACAGTTCAGCTGAGAGCCCTTCGGATATGAGGACACAGAGGCTGCCAGTCTGAGGAAACAAGACAAGCCGAGAAGCTGGCCAGGTGAGGTTAGCTGTGGCTTGTTCTGTCTCTCTGATCTTCCAGAGTTCACCCCAATAACTGGCCTCAGGTTTGATTTTATTAATAAGAACTTTTAAGATTCCTGCTACATCTGGCGCCCAATGTTTGTGGTACCAATTCATGAAAAAGCTGCTTGCCTGTGGTCTAGTTGGCCCCAGCTCAGGCCTAAGCTATACTCTGCTGGTTGTGGTGGTGCACACGGGTTGGATTTGCTTAAGGAGGCAGAGGCAGGAGGATCCCGAGTTTGAGGGCAGCCTAGAGGCTTGCTAAGGAGAAGCTGCAGCCAGGGCCCAGGCACAAACAGTGGCAGCAGGACCATGGAGTCAGCGGCTGCTGTTCTGAGTTGCCAGCTTCATTGTGTTAAACCAAAACCAGATAAACTATTTAAATAGTCCAATAACTCCTAAGGAAATAGAAACAGTCATTAAAAGTCTCCCAACCAAAAAAAGCCCAGGGCCAGATGGTTTCAGCGCAGAATTCTACCAGATCTTCAAAGAAGACTTAATACCAATACTCTCTAAATTGTTCCACACAGTAGAAACAGACGGAACATTACCAAACTCCTTCTATGAGGCTACAATTACCCTGATTCCTAAACCAAACAAGGATACAACAAAGAAAGAGAACTACAGACCGATCTCCCTCATGAACATTGATGCAAAAATACTCAATAAAATACTGGCAAACAGACTCCAGGAACACATCAAAACAATTATCCACCATGATCAAGTAGGCTTCATCCCAGGGATGCAAGGGTGGTTCAACATACGAAAGTCCGTCAACGTAATACACCATATAAACAAACTGAAAGAAAAAAACCACATGATCATCTCACTAGATGCAGAAAAGGCATTCGACAAAATCCAACACCCCTTCATGATAAAGGTCTTGGAGCGATCAGGAATACAGGGAACATACCTCAACATAATAAAGGCAATTTACAGCAAGCCAACAGCCAACATCAAATTAAATGGAGAGAAACTCAAAGCAATTCCACTAAAATCAGGCCTCAGGTTTGATTTTATTAATAAGAACTTTTAAGATTCCTGCTACAGCAAATAGAAACAATAAGAAGAAAATTATATGTAATTGCACATATTCTTACTTACCTTGCAATTCATATATATCTCTTTCTTTCTTTTTATTTTTTTATTTTTTGTCTTTTTGAGACATGGTTTCTCTGTGTACTTTTGGTGCCTGTCCTGGATCTTTTTCTGTAGACCAGGCTGGCTTCAAACTCACAGAGATTCACCTGGCTCTGCCTCCTGAATGCTGGGATTAAAGTTGTGTACCACTGCCACCTGGATCATATTTATCTCTCAAATGGATAGATTAGGTAATTAAGATATGGAAAATTTACAATGTTATTCAGATTTCAAGATTTTGGATGGACAAAAACTGTACAGATTATTTGGAGAACAGAAAATTTACACCATAATTATTGGGCTACAATTCAAATGAAACATTCTTCCTCAAACTTCAGGTGAATCTCTACAGCATGTGGTTTCTCTCCCTTACACAAGGACATTTAACTTCTCATGTGATGGAGTCTTTCTACACTCTTTACTCATTTACACTACTTGCTCAGCACTAGAGACATTAAATATGTGCTGCCTGAGATATACTTTTTGCTTAACAATAAATATATAGATGACAGTACCGGTGTGGATGTGGAGCTCAAAAATTCAAGAAAGAGCTGGGCGGTGGTGGCGCACGCCTTTAATCCCAGCACTCGGGAGGCAGAGGCAGGCGGATCTCTGTGAGTTCGAGGCCAGCCTGGTCTCCCAAGCGAGTTCCAGGAAAGGCGCAAAACTACACAGAGAAACCCTGTCTCGAAAAACCAAAAAAAAAAAAAAAAAAAAAAAAAAAAAAAAAAAAAAAAAAAAAAAATTCAAGAAAGAACAAGGTGCAGGGGTAAAAGTCTTTAATTTCAAAGGCATGAAGATTTCTGTGAGTGTGTGGCAAAACTGATCCAGATAGTGAGCTCCAGGCTAGCCAGGGCTAAATAGTGAGAACTGACTCCCAAGTGACTTTGTAGTTTGCAAAATGCCAAAGACCATCCTCTGATTATAATTGTAAAACACCTATGTATTCTGTAAATGGTAGGTGCTAAATGAGAACTGGGAAAATATAAACCAAACAAACTGTTTCATAAGGAAGATGCAGCAAAGCAGTAAGATTTTTTCACCCCATCAAAAATCAGAAAGCTTCCTAGACTGAGAAATAATAAAACATAACATTCCACAAATAAAATGAAAATCACCAGGAAGCACTCTAAAAGCTGTACCCTCCACACAGCACAGATTAGTAGAGACAGGATGGGATTATAAATAATTATTCAGAGAAAAGAAAAAAATCTTTTCCACCATTACTGAGATCCATTTGTTCTGAAGTGACCCTGACCTCAATGGACAGAACCAGAATAAGGGACAGATCTTAAGAATGGCTTAATTTAGAAAACATCTCATTTATGGTTATCTGAACCTCAGCATCTACCCAGATATGCTTGTATTTATCACTGTCACTACAAGGAGGATACTTCCACCCTCTTCTACTTGAGAATCACCAGTGGGTACCTGATAAACCTCCTGCACAAAAAAAAAAAAAA
>CABHPP010039128.1:0-36960 GCA_902168425.1 Peromyscus attwateri | reverse complement strand
CACACACACACACACACACACACACACACACACACAGACAAGACTTCTCTGTGTAGCCTTGGCTGTTCTGGAACTCACTCTGTAGATCAGGCTAGCTTAGAACTCACAGAGAACCTTCTGCCTCTGCCTCCCCAATTCCCAGTCCAAGTCTCTAATTCTTGTGCTTTCTCTTGGGCTCTTTTCTTTCTGGTGATTTTTCCTTGTCCAATGTCGATGTGTTTTTTTTATCTTATATTTTATTCTGTTATGTTTTATTATTATTCTTAGAAGCCTAATGAGACAGAAAGGGAGTGATACAGATGGGAGGGGAGGGGAAGAGGAACTGGGAGGAGCAGAGGGAACGGAAACTATAATCAGAATATATTGTTAGAGAAAGGATATATTTTCAATAAAAAGGAAAAACAGAAAATTTAGTAGTTGTTTCTATAATTTTCTAGATGTAATATGAGAATTCAAATTAAAACTGTAGATTCCCTTCTTTGCATCAATTGTTTTTATAATCAGTGATGTAGTATCCAAAAAGATAAAGATGATGGAGAATTGTTTTGAAAATGATTTCCTGGGACATGGTTAAATAACTTAGTAAAGTTAGTAAAGTTTTTGTCTTACAATTATGAACACCTAAGTTTGACCATCCAGAACCCATATTAAAAAAAAAAGAGGCAAGTATGGTACACTGATAGTTATAGTACTGGGGAGGTAGAAACCAGTGGATACTCAGGGCTCCCTAGTCAACCAATCTAGGCTCATGGGTAAAGTCTAAAATTTACTATATGTTGTAGAATATGGTGCTTTGAGCACAACAGCCGCCATCTTCATCAGATCAGCTGTGCCTGCTTACAAGAGGCCCTCACAATCAGGTTGGATGACTCTGACATTCCTCATAGAAGGAAGAGGTGGAGAAGGTCTCCCCTGAGATTCCAGACACTCTTCTCAGCCGTCTCTTTGCAGTTCTGCCCTGGTTGCTAGAGTATGTAGGCTGGGGAACAGTAACGGAAGGAGACTCCACCTACTTAGTTATGGGGAATCCATCATCCACTGAAGACTTTTCACTTTGGGTGTGGAGTCACCTGTGGTTCTGCCAGTATCTGGTCACTCATGCTCTGTAAATAAACCCATTTACTCTCCATGATGAAAAAAAAACAAAAGTAAAAATGAGGTGGATAGCACTCCTGCAGAATACCACCAAAATTGTTCTCCCCATATGCATACTTAATACACATATACACATACAAACACAAATAAAAAAACAAAAAGTAATCTTTACATTCTTAATTTTATATACAGAAATCAACTTCAAATGCATATAATTTCATTAATTCTTTTCTTTGTTTTCTTCACCACTGTTAGATACAAAATGAATCAAAACCTTTCTTAAAAGGTATGCTGGCTAGATTTACCAATTTAATATGACTAAAGATGCCTATTTGATGGAACTTCAATTTAAGAATTACCTACATTCAAACTGTACTGTGGGCGTGCCTGTAGAGGCATTGTCTTCATGGATGATTGATGTGGGAGGGACCAGCCCACTATGGGCTTTGCCACCCTTGGGCAGAGGGTTCCGGATTGTATAAGAAAGCTGTCTGAAGGTAGCAGGGGGTACAATTCAGTAAACAGTGTTTCTCTGATGATGGACTGTAATCTATAGAGGAAAATAAACTCCTTTCTCTCTAGATTCACTTGGTCAGAATGTCCTATCACAACACACTAGGGGGAAAAAAGTTATTACTCTTTCCTTGAGCAAAGACTTAATCTGTTCAGTACCTGAGCACATATGGAACTCACTGACTGTTTATTTAACGGCCAAGAGTGTGTAGGTAGTCCCAGAACTCAATTCCACAACAGCTAGTACTCTTTAAAAGTTGATATTTAAAGCTAAGGACATACCCTGTTCATTTGCTGCACTTTGGCTTTTCTCTCTGTGGTCTTTTATAGTCACAAGTTTAAGAGGTGCTGATTTTTCTTGCCTGCTTTTTAGATATACAAAGCTATGCCCTCAAATAATTATGCACTCTTTTTACCATCTGGTAGATACAGTAAGAGCAATAGTGTTTTGAAGTTTTTGATGGCAGCTGTTGAGCTGCTAGCTGGAATCATTCTTTCAAAAGAAAAAATCCATTTACTTTGATTGCTATTATAGTTCAGAAAATATTGATCTACCCTTGCTTGCAAACTCTCTTAAACAGGTAGCTACAGAGATTTAGACAAAAATCTATATTTCACTTTGTTCTTTCACTCAAGGTACTTCAAAAGAAAATGTTTTAAAAATGGATGGGTTAAGTGAGGTTGCAGGTGAACAATGCTATTTGGTGACTCCTTATAAAAGGAGTGCTCCCTGATACTTTCATGTGACTTACTGTCGCCGGGCTGTAAGCTCCTAAGAAAGCAGGGTCATGTCTCTTTAATTGACTCTATGCCATGTTGATTTCAGTCCCCATGAGGCTTGTGTGATGGTTGATATGTGTGATTGGTTTGATGCTTACTTCTGGAGTGTTTCTGCAATAGCCATTGTTTGCTCAGAACGGTCAAAGTCCCTACAGTGCATACCAGAATCACCCCGTATCTTTTCACCCACATCTTCTACTTTATCATACTTGTCCAATAACTCCAGTATGAGATCTGATCGTTTTCCAAACTTGACACTGTGTTTCATAATACCGTTTCTTTTATAAAAGTGTATCTTTCATCCAAAATGTCACAAACTACAACCATATAACTTCTAACACACAGTCATGAAATTTCATCAATTTTTAATTTTTTAAATTATACTAATTTTTTATTTTCTTACTCCCTTAAGATTTAATTAACTCATTAACTTACATATTTACTTATTTTGTATGTGCCTGTGTGTGTACCTATGCATGTATAAGACATGAATGTAAGAAAAATACATCAGTTCCCTTTGGCTCTGTAGTTACAAGCGTGTTCTTTTGCGTGCTGGATCCATACTCAGGTACACACGATGATGCAGTAAGTACTCTTTTCTCTGAGTCATCTCTTCAGCCTCTGTTTCCCATGTCTACATAGAACTTTTCACTTTATACTACGTATCTAATACATCCCATTTTAAAAATACTTACTTTACTTGTAAATTACTATGTGTGTATCTCTTTGTAGCATGTTCAGCTTTGGACACTTATAGAGTCCCCAAATTTGGAACACTGTAAAATTTCAAGAAGTTTATTGGAAAATGAAACATAAACTGATAATTGGATGAATGGATAAAAGAACAAATAGGAACACCCTACCTGAAAAATTAACAGTAAAATAATCTATAGTGAGCTGAATCACTGGTGCTACTAGTGTGAGGTTTGCACAATCAACCTACGCTTGAGCATATCTCTGGATTTTTTGGTCCCCAGCTGCGAAGCACCTATAACCAAACTTAGGATAAATGCTTAAGTGTTCTCTTGAAGGGTCTTCAAATTATAAATAAAAGGCCCTGTGCTACAAAGGTAGCATCTAATGGCAAGTTACAGGAGAGGATACATTGATGAATTCATAAGTCAGTCTTTAACAATTTCAACCATCGTATACCCCATGATTCAAAATCCATAATTCGGGGGTGGGTTGGGGGGAAGGCTGGAGGGGCAGGAGGAGGGAAGAGGGGGGATCTGTGATTCATATGTAAAATGAATAAAAAACTTCTTAATAGAAAAAAAGAAATAAATGAAATCTAAAAAAAAAACAGAACTTGTACTTGACTTATAAAGTCTCATCGGTTTTTAAGTATTTATATTTTCTCCAAAAGATATTGGCCATTATAGTTTCATGACAAGCACTATACCAACCAAGCTATCTACCCAGCCCCACAATTTGCTGTTATTATAAATATGTTTCATTTAGTGTCTTGGGTGAGCCACAGATTATTATCCACTTCTGTTTGAGAACTCTTGACCTAAACCAATTAGAAAAGCAGGTGTATATACACATTTTATAGTGCTTTTTCTAATAAAAATTTATTAGCTTGTAAAAATAAGAGAAATAATATAAGTAAGATTAAAGCAATATTGATATTTTATAAAAGATATTGGCCATTCTTTTTTCTTAAAAAAATGCTTCCAAGTAACTTTAAAAATGTATCTTTTTTTGTTTAATTGTTATCTGAACTTATAAAATGTGCTTTTACAAAAAATATTAGAAGTATTCACAAGAAATGGGGATATGATGAATTTACCAAGGTAGAAGACGTAAACCCCTATAAAGGAATAGCAGCACTAAGGGCCATGAGCTAGAACCAACACACTGTGGAGGCAGAGTGACAGTTTAGGGAAATAAGTGGAAGGTAAAGTTTAGCTGAGTAACTTTCTTACAGCTTTGCTTCACATCATTCCCAATCTTTGGCAGTAAGCTTAAGTCTTCCTGGGATGAGGGGACAGTAATCAAAACAACAACAACTTTATGACCTGTTTTTAGGGGGAAATGTGCTAAGACCTTCTACACCCACTTCTTCTCTTTAATTCAAAATAATCAGGTCATCAAAGTGGCATATTCTGAGATATTAAATGAAACTAATCCCTGTCTGGCACCAGCCTCAAGCACAATTCCTCACACATGGTGGGTGCATAGTAAAAATAGAAGTAAAATGAGTGAGTTCCACATTAAATGTGATAACTGTAGACTTTAAATTCTTTCTACTAAAGCACATACACAGTATGGTTTTGTTTTTGTTTTTTCTTGAAATTTATTACCAATCAATCCCACTAAATTGTTTTGTACATGAAATAAGTCAAATAAATTTATAAGGTTGGTAAATTAAGGTTAGAGCACAAAGTCTTAATTTTGGAGTGGTCATATTATGGTGAATCTCAGGTCATTGTCAAGTTTCATGAAATATATCAATAAAAATAATTCAGTTTTTATGATCATAAAACGTTTCTTTTTACTAGATTTGAAAATACAAAGTATCAGTCATAATAATACACTATAGTCCTGCCTTCTTAGTTTGCAATGTGTTCTTCTGAGACAGGACAGGCTGAGTTTATAGTTGTTGAGCAGAGTCTTGCAAAAGAAGCTCAGGAAATACCATCTTCCGAAGAAAGTGTGAATATCAGTGGTTGAAACAAAGTGCTCCGTAACCCGAATTCCTACATTCTGGACATGTGAAGGAGTCCAAACTCCGCACAGTTGTTCAGGAACAGTGCTCAAAGGTCCTCTAAATTTGCCAGCTCAGCTCAAAAATGGCAAAATGCAGATCACTTTAAAAAATAAACTAGCAACATCCTACAAAACAAATATTAATTTATGATATCTTAAGTAATTTAACATAGATTAAAATAAAAATGCATCATTTTAAAATTATTTAACCTTTAACATATATATAAACTATATATCTTTGTGAGTTATCAGATGCTATTTTGATATAGGTATCCAGTACATAGCATTAACATATATATGCATATATATTTAACATTTATCATTTCCCTTAAGTGAAAATAGTCAAAATCTTCCTATATAGCTTCTGAAATATGCAGCATGTCATTACTATCTATAGCTATCTTACTCAAGCATATTGCTATTGTCATATTAAAAGAGATCATAATTCTACCAACATAGAGGTTTAATAACTATAAAGTGAAATATACTTAAAAGTGAGCGTCGTTTAAATGCCTCCAATCACTTTAGCTCAAGAGAGTATCTCTGGTTGTGTTCCATACCAGCTCTGTGAAAATTGCAAGCCTGGTCTCAGAGTAAATTTGCCACTGTTCTGAATTTTCCACATTGCTTTCCTGAGTTTTTGTGCCTATTCTAAAGGAATTTTAAACTGCCAGTGTTTTCATCATTATTGTAAAACATTTTGTGCTTTTATTATTGCACACACATTCCTTGTTACTTTTCCCCTAGCAGGTATGGATTTCCTCCCTTTTATCTCTTTAAATCTTGACTGTGGTCTCATTTGTCTGAGATGCCGGAAGAAAGGAGGCCCAGTTTAACACACAAGGTCTTTTCTAGCTGCATGCTTCTCTATTTCTCAAGTTTTGCAAGCCCGTTGCTGAGGTAATGAGATTCCCGGGAGACTTTCTAACATTAAGAATCAGCAAAACTGCAACTTTTACAGATCACTTTCTTTTAACCTACATGGCTTCTCTGTGAAATATTTGAATTACCGTGTCAACTGTTGTCAAGTTAGAGTTGGATCAATGTGTGGTTCTATGTCACTTTAAGGCCAGATGTTACTCTTTGGTAGGAAATCTGATGGAATTTAAAATTAGAGTACATTACTTTAGGCATCAAGGATCAAAGTTAACTCGGTGACTAAAAATAAAAAAATGTGTTGAAAGAGGCATTTCCACAAATTTTAGCCTCTGCCATTTAAACCTATATTTCTATTATTGCTCCAAATATACTGCATTCAGAGTGCTCTCCTTATATTTCCCCTAACCTCTCATTCTCATTTATTTTAGCATCTTTCTCTATCTATCTCATCCTGCTTATTTCTCTACCTATAAAATGTGGAAGAAAAAGAAGAGAAACGGGTGCTACTCGGTGATTATTACCTCTGATTCTAGGGACTGGATACTCTCTCTTACCAATTTAGTTGTAAATGACTCACAGATACTTACATGACTCCTACTGGAGGCACCGTTTGTTAATGAAATCCCAGTCTTGTTTTACACACTAAGAGATGAGATTATTATGAAATAATAAAATCTAGAAATATTGGGAGAGGAACTAAATTCTTCTTGTGTTGAATTGATTCTTCTCTGGTAAATTATATTTATCAGTAAGACATATCCTGATATCCTGAAGGTAACAAATGGTATGAAATGAGGTGGCTTTGTAAACTTGACATATTTGGGAGAGGGAACCTCATTGAAAAGTTGCCTCCATCATATTGTTCTGTGGGTATGTCTATGGGGCATTTCCTTTTTTGTCACATTGGCACAAACTGGGAAGGATGAACTTCAGTAGAGGGATGGCCTCCATCAGATTGCCATATGGGTATATCTGTGGGACATTTTCTTAATTGGAGTGGGAACGATGTGGGAATGCACAGCCCGCTGTCACTGGTGCCTCCCCTGGGCAGCTGGCCCTGGATTGTATAAGTGTGCTGAACTAGCCATGGAGAACAAGCCAGGAAGCATCATTCCTCTATTGTTCTTCTTCAGTTTCTGCTTCTACGTTCCTTTCGTGAACTCCAGCCTTGACTTGCTGGATCCTGCCAAATAAAACAATTTTTTTTTTAAATCTCCACATTCCTTTTGTTCATGGTGTGTATTACGGTAACATAAAGCAAATTAGAATAGCTTCTCCCAATGATGGACTGTGATCTGAGACATGGAAGATGAAATAAATCCTATTATGCTCAAGTTGATTTAGTCATTGTTTTATCACAGCTACTTAAGGGAAACTAATACACTAGTTAAGCATGTTCGGAGCTTAAGAAAACTCACAAAGTGTATTTATCCCACCTGATGGTCAGAGAACAACTATATGGAGATGGTTGTTTGATGTAATCTTGGCTTTTATAATGAACATAACCATCCCTAGAGAACAGGCAGAGAAAAGGGATCAGAAGTACCATATGGTACTCTCTTCTAGACCTGTATACCCAAGGCAGCCAACAGGAGAAGCTCTACATTTCTGTCCACAGAAAGCTAGGTAGCACAGTATGCTTGAAATGATGTGTCCTTGTGAGTCAGTCTTTATTCTCACCATAAAGGAAGAGTATAAATCATAGGGTAAAAGATCAATTAACACTAGCACTCATATTCTTCAACCACAAAACTACTAAAAGGCTTATCTTATTCAAAAGACATAACTGGAATATGGTCATTATATGATTTCTGTATATGTTCTGTATAGCTTTGTAAACTGTGCCATTTAATGAGTTCTAATTAAATGATAACCTTGTGTCCTTTTATATGCTAGCCCTTCATTTATACATGATCAAATATTTATTACATGTTATTTTGTAAGTGGGTATACAGTGATTAATAACTTACTTTTTTTGAGCTATACACATAGGCAGCTGAAATGTAAAGGTGGAAAAATAGAATGTATTTCAGGAAAGGAGACAGATATCTAAATAAAAAATGATGATAGGCATATATATGTATATATACATAAATACAATATATATATATATCATTTATATCATGGCTTATGGGATCCAAGAGAAATATATTATATTTGCTTTTAAAATCTGCTCTATCTTTATACAGGAAGCATAGTTACGCCTTTCAAATCAATACAGAGTTCTCTAGGTTTTCAATGTGTGGTACTGTAGTTTGGATATAGTTTGGATGTCGACTTTTTTCTCAAGGGGTTCATACACAGGAATCTTGGTTCCTAATATGGTAATGTAGGAAGTAATAGAACATTTACAAATGGGGCTTGGTGGGAGCTGGCTATGTCACTGGGAGCTCATCATCCATAGGCTGACAGCTCCTGTGGAACTTTGAGTTAGTTCTAAAGACAGTTTCAGATGAAGAATGACCTACATTTTCTCAAACAAACTATCTCCATAGAAGGTGGAAGAGTAGTGAAGCTTTGCATGTCTCTATCACCACCCCCTCCCCATCACAAGCATTCTTTACTCATGTTTCCTGAACAACCTTTCTCCACATAGTATTATGTTGTGTAATTATTGCTTCATGCTTATAAATCTTCAGTGGGATGGTGAGGAAGCGTCATTGTTCACTAACGTATCCTCAATCTTTTGAATACTACTTATCACTATAAAATGTCCAAAGAGCAGTAGAATAATTTAAAATATGTGAAGGAAAAGTTCCTTGGTCTTAATGAAATATACTAATATACTAACATATGCATTCATTTTTGAACATTGATGTATTTATTTTAGAAGTTATCAGTATAACCATACAAAAATAGTTAAGCACATCAATAAGTCTGACTACAATAAAATAAAAATTGAATGATCTCAATGATTCATCCGTTATTCTGAAACAAACATGCACTGAATGAAATAAATTATTAGAAATTAATAGAACTAGATCCCCAAATTGCTATTGCCATTATTCTTTGTTACTGTCCAAAACTTGATGGTATGACACTGTTATGGAAGATGTCACATAGTTGCATCTTAGAACATGGCAAAATCAACCTTGTACAGAACTGGAAATTTCATCCATACTGACTAGACTTAACAGTTCTGGAAATTGATATGCAAGCTACCTATAGAAAATTAAACATCAGTTAGATCCAGCTGTAGGAACACTTCAAGAGATGATAGTACAGTAGTATCATGGGAGTAAGCAATCTCTTTTTTATTTGGAATTAAGTACCGCTACACAAAATGAAATGCATAACTGACACTGTTTTTAGGTGAATACTTCATGGATAGAGAGGCCATAGCCCAAGGGAGTGACAATTACTGTTACGTTACTAAATAGACAGAAGAGTATTCTGTTTCCTAATGACAAATTGCTACACCCATAGTTCAATACATCTCCCAACCCTAATCCAAAATATTTGTAGTAGATCATGGTTAACACTGTAACTGGCCAAGTTGTGGAGAGTAAGAGACTACAAAATACTCATCCCTCATGGGAACATATATACAAGATCATCCTTCCTAAGAATCAAGGATCATTGCAGAAGATAGAAAGAAAGTGGAAGCCAGAGGTAGTGGATGACTGCAAGGAAACACTATCATCTGGATACAGCAGGCCACCTGCACATAGGAACTTTCAGTGGTTTGGGAAGCATGTACAAAACCTGCAGACTCCCAGGCCAGACCTAATCCAAGCAGAACGATGAGAGTTGGGCACAGAATTCCACCTGTAGTTGTTGACCTATTAGAAATTGTTAGCTACTGGGAGATGGGAAGAAAGTTTTCTCTATGAATGTAGTCACTTGTAAGTCAACCACTTTCTAGTGGAGAAGCACACAAACAAAAATATTGGGGCAGGACAAATTGGTTGTAAGGGATTAAAAAACACTGAGTGAAGGAAACGGGGGCACAATGAGGGAAAAATTGTGGGATGGGGTGAATATAATCAAAGCATTATATGATGCTCTCAAAGAGTGAACAAAAAAACCAACAGCACCATGAGAATATTTAAAATCGGCAATAAACTATTGTATTCAAGGTAGTATGCAAAAGGAAATTGAGAGACAACTTAGTTTAGTTTTAAAAAACTACAAAAGATTCTTTAAAATGTGAGTAAATGCATAGTAAGATACTACAATATTAGCTCAAGAAAGTAGAAACAGAAATGATCTAAAAAAAAAACCCCAAAGATAGAATTGTAAATAAAAGATGTCTATACTAAACTAAAATGCTAGAATTGACTGAAGCATGTTAAAGCTGGTTAAACGAATCTTTTAAGTGGGTTAATATAATTGTAAAGCATTATAAGTGTGTGAAAAGAAAAACTAGGCCAGTAACTACAAATAAATAAGATTAGATTTAGAAAAAATTTGTTTAGGATTTGATTTGTGGATGGTGCCACATATGGCTGAAGCTAGCCTCAAACTTAAAGTGTAGTCCATAAAAACCATAGCCTGATCTTTTTGGATTCTGCCTCCCAAGTGCTGAGATGACAGGTGTGTACTGTCACACCCAGAAAGAAATAGGAAGATTGTTGACAGATATTTATAATAGTGACATGTAAAAACCTTGTCACAGTTCTGTTATCCTATTAACCTGTTGGCATTATTTCTCTCACATATCTAAGCTGCTATTGTTATTCCTAAAATTAAAATAGAATCACTTCCATATACAAATAATCCCACATGTAATTTAATTGGTACTAAATTGATATCTCAAAGCTGTAGCAGACTCATACAGTGTTTTTTTGCAAATTCTCTAATATTCAAGGATCCATTTGCTCCTACTGCAAAAAGGAGCTGTAAAATCATTAACTTCTTTCTTTGATATCAAAAATGGATACAAACAGGAAGAATAATAATACATGATGACGATATTTAAGTATAGGTTAAACCATAAATAGACTCTCCTGGGGAGTGTAGTATTTTAGAGCAAGAATAAGCATTTGTGGTTTAAGCTGAGGACTTAAGGTTTTCAAGAACAACTCTAGAACAGTTTGGTTAAAAAAGAAGGTTTGAATAATACAGCATAACAAAACTCAAAGTATAGTATGGCACTTATAGAAAACAAGATAGTTTTGTGGGAAATATTTTTATCTATTCATAATTTCAAATATTGTAAGTCCTACCTATTTTATATGTAGTATAAGCATGGAAAAATGCACAACAGACTGGTAGATTCCAGAACAATAATTATTGAATGTGTGAATGTTGGATTGCAGGAGATGCTGTACATTCTATTAAATTTAAGAAATTAAATTTTCTTCCTACTCTTTTAAAAAAACATTTTATTTTGCATTTATTAATGTTTTGTTGCATGTATGTCTGTGTGCCACATGTGTTCCTGGTGCCTGTAGAGGCTGGAGTGTAGGGGTGGTTGTTTGTGCTTTACCCTTGTTGGTTTTTTGTGGTGCTCTTGCCCCAAAGGAAAAGTCATGACACACGACAGAATCCACTAACAAGAGTTTTATTAAGACAAAGAGAAAGGGATAGATGTGATCAGGCCTGTGGAAAGACACATGCAAGCAAGAAAGAAAGAGACTGGGGGTACATGGCGCCGCCTTATAAAGGCCAGGATGCACCTACGCAGTCATGTACTGGCAACTACAGGACCATGTAACCATGGGGTATGGGTCACGCAAGACGTATGACCTGGAAATGACTAGGCGGAGAGACTAAGTGTCCTGCGGGGCATGCGCAACTATGCCCAACCGTGGGGGTGTGGTGGGAATTTTTATCAACCCTGAAGCACCTTCCCTAGTGAGGCAGCTGGTAACTGCTAGGTACCTGCCCCGCCCCTGGGGCGTGGCCCAGCCAGGGACCCCTTAAGACCTAGAAGTCATCAGATTCCCTCTGACTGGAGTTACAGGTGGTGTGAGCCAGCAGGCAGGAGTTGGGAATGAAAGCCGGACTAATGCAAGTCTAGCAAGTTATTTTAAGAAGATTTTCAGTGTTTTTAGTAGAAAATAAACTTCTTGTAATAATCTTTGTTAACCATGAATTAATATCACTTTACATATGTATGTGTTGGAATATCACAGAGAAGGTATTTGATATGCATATATGTGTTATATATACATGTTTTATAAGTTATAATTCATATTAAAAATGAGAATTCATGCAAAAATAATTTTTGTTATGTTTAATGACAACTACAAATGAGCACAACCACCACAGTAATTTGTTGTTAGCAATCATACCTTCACAATTGCAATTTGGACTGTCTCTGCAAATGATTCAAAAGCTTACACTTCAATGATGCTTCTGAAATAGATTTTTCTTGTCAACCTCCTTTAAACTATCCAGTAAACACTGGTTCAAGAAATATATCTGGGCAAACTACAATGCAAATGGATTCTTGCTGTTAAGTAGATTATTTTTGTAGTTATCACACAGTTAAGTCAACTAAAAATTATCCAAAAGAGTCTTGGGGGTAGGCTTTCCATTGATTACAGAAAGAGCATAAAAGTAAACAATGCATCTTTATTTCTCTGATCATATTTTCCTGCATAATATACAACTGATTAGAAAAATCTGGGTATTTGGGAGAAATACGTGTAGGTATATTTGGTATTGTATATGTGTATCTGTAAGACACACAGAACATCTACATGTTATCATAATCTTCTGCTAAAGTTCATGTCCTCTGACACCCTAACTAGTTATAATATCTTCAGACCCCTGTTGTTCAAATCTTAGATGGTCTTATAATAAAAAACCCAGAGCCAGAAATTAGAGTGAAAGCTGAAAGATCAGAGAAGCAGAGCAGCCAGCCACTAGTTCTTACCTCTAGGAAATCCTCAGCCTAAAGAGAGTGAGTTCCTGTTTCCTCATGCCTTGTATACCTTTCTCTGCCCAGACATCACTTCCTGGGATTAAAGGTGTGTGTGTGCTTCCCAGTACTGGGATTAAAGTCGTGTGCCTCCAATGCCTGGCTCTGTTTCTAGTATGGCCTTGAACTCACAGAGATCCAAGTGGATCTCTGTCTCCCAAGTGATAGGATTAAGGATGTGTGCCACCACTGCCTGACCTCTGTGTCTAATCTAGTGGCTGGCTCTGTCCTCTGATCCTCAGGCAAGTTTATTAGGGTACACAATATATCACCACAGACCCCACCTTAGTAAATGAAAGCAATGCACCATTTGGTTACCAAAGAACACCATCAAGTCAGTCTGTAAGAGTGGAAGGACAGAAATAAAATTAAGATTGAAAAATGAACCCATCCTTCTGCTCTGAAGTATCATTACACTGAAAGTACATGTTAAGCACATTTGTAGTGTAGTTATCATGTATCTGTAATTCCCAAAACTTAAATTACCTCTTGTATTTTACAGAAATTGAGAAAGAAAGCTGCGGCGATCCTGGCACACCTTTATATGGAATTAGAGAAGGCGATGGTTTTTCTAATCGTGATGTTTTAAGGTTTGAATGCCAGTTTGGGTTTGAATTAATTGGAGAGAAATCCATTGTTTGTCAAGAGAATAACCAATGGTCTGCAAATATACCCATCTGTATCTGTGAGTACCAAATGCTTTGCTTTTAGATGGCATATGTTACCCCATCCTTGCATATAATTGCTTTTGTAATTAATTTCAAAGAGCTGGAACCAAGTAATTATTTTTGAATGAGTAGCACTTTGTGATACTATCTTTAACATGTGTGCTTATGCCAAATTATAAATTTCATTACAGATTTAAATAAAGTTAACATAGTTCACTTGGTAATTGCAAATATATATATTACATGTGTTCTTCTAACAAGTTAGTGACATTTTATACTTTATACATGGCATATTTCTTATGGAAATTAGACATCATGGATAATTCTAACAAGCCCACTTACTTTCATAGGATAATACATGTTTATTTGTAATTAAAACTATTTAAAATATTTAAGGCCTCTCTTCTATTTATAATTCCTTAATTTATTCTTTCATGGAGATGTTCACAGTAAAGCATAGAGCTCACAGCATAAAATCCATTAATGTTTATTTATATAAAATGCTAGAATTAAAAAACAAGTTTTTCAAAATACAGTAAATTTCCAACTTAATTAAAACAAACTTGACGTCAGTATTATCTATTGTTACACTTTTATGTTCAAGTAAATAGTCACTATTATATTATAAAAAAGTGCTTTTTTAAAAAAAGCGTTCACTTTCCTAGCCAAAAATCTCAGAGGAAAAATACACAGATCTGCTCTTGCGGGACTGTTAGTGGTGGGCCAGTTCTCATCCATAATAAAGACCACCTGTGCAGTCCTTTTGAGAAAGAAGAAAATAAGTTAGGAGAACTAAATTTCATCTATTCATGCCATATAAAGCTTAGAAGTTCTTAAAATATTTTAATTGATGATCTTTTATTACAACCAGTCTTTCAGAAAGATAATATTGGTCTCATAATGGAAAACCTGTTATGTAATAAATAACACCAACAATAAAAGAAAAAACTGTGTTGCAAGAGATAGAATCCAGGGCCTTGGCTGAGTTAGACAAGTGCTCTACTTTTGAGCCATGCCTCAGCCCAAAATGAAAAAGTAATTAAAAGCATTTTATGAGATGTTTTAATACTTAATAAAAATGATGTGAATATTATTTCCTTAAAGCAATTTGGAAAATTCTTGAATATCTAGTCAATATTTTGTTTTGTTTGAAATGAGGTCTCATAGGAAGCCCTCTTCGCTGGCCTGGTACTTACTACATAGCTCTGGATATCCTCTCATTTGTAGAGGTCCTCCTGAGTGCCAGGATTATAAGCAAGTGCCACCCACCATTTGGCATCTTTAACTATTTTCAACTAAGCCCAGTATTCTAGCAAGTGAAAAAAATATTGAATCTAATGGTTTATAAACAGGCAATAGTTAATTTCAAATGCATTTGCTTGATTAGCTACAGATGAATAAATCATGACTACATAGGTCTAATTCTTATGTACATCCAGATAAACAGTAAAAAGAGAGTCTTAAAATTTAAAAAAGAAAAACCCTATGGAAAATTTTCTGACTGTAAATACATTATATTAATTTATGAATAATACACAATTACCCTGCAATTTTAATGAAACAACTAAAAGCAGTTTCTCTGGGAACATGACAGTGGACCTGATAATATTGCTTAAAAATTGCACTACACCTATAAAACCATGGATACAATGTACACTATGAAAGTCTGCCCATCTCCTTGAATTTCAGTGGGGTTTGTGAGCTTGGACAGTTCCTGATCCATATGTAGATCATTTATCTCAGGAGGTGGCAACTTGAACTTCTCTAAATGTGTAAATGAAGCTTTATAGTAAAAGAAACCAAACACCTTTATTTGTTAATAATTTAGCTGTCATTTTGTTATAATTATAGAATTCAAGGTCTCAGGATTCAGCAGAGTATAAGAGAAGAGAAGGCAGTAGTCTCTATGTGCTCCAGATATGGAAATGGCAAGAAAATGGAGCAAATTAACTTTTCAAGAGATAGGGATTGAAAGAGTGAATGAACCAGAGAGTAGGGAGGAGTGCATCGAAGTACTGTCCTCTGGACAGGGCTTGATTATTGCACTCATGACCTCACAAAGGCCGTGGTTAGAAACAAAACCTGTCTAAGGTCAATCCAGCCCAAATGCCTGCATGAATGACCCCAACGCGCACAAACAAGGTCCTGCTCCTAACTGAGGAACTATAAGCAGGTGATAGCTCTTTGGAGAGGAAGACTCATTCTTTGGTTGGGAATTAGCCAGTGGATGCTCATACTCCTTTGGATGGCCTCACACCTATATAGGCATGGGAAACAGTAATTAGACTCAGTGAGTTGTGCAAGAGAGACAGAGACAGAGACAGAGGGACAGAGACAGAGGGAGGAGGAGAAGAAAAGGAAAAAAGGACATGAAACTTGAAGATGGGCAGGTTGGAGGCAGATCCCTGGGAACTTGGGAGGGGAAAAGGGAGGGTGGATACTATCATATTACATTGTATACATACATGAAATTCTTGAAGAATAACTGAAAGTGGAAAGGGTTGGAGAATACGACATACAAGGCAAATCCCTGCACTTGGAAGGGAAGGGAGGAAGATTGTATGTTTGAGGCTTCATATTAAGCTCCATATTAAGTATCACAAAAAAGGGGTAGGGGACTTTTTTTTTCATAGACTTGTATGCTCAAATGTGAAATATGCTTTGAAAATATGATTCCACAGCATGGGAAGAAGAAAAGCAAACTTGCCTGCAATATGGCTCAGTCACATTGACCTGTGGCTGTCATTTTATAGCTTCTAAAGTCATTCCAGATAGGAAATAAAAATGCAAAATACTTTTAAAGAAATGATAGAATTACATACATTGTGAGATCTTTTAGTATATAATCAAATGTAGGTAAGCAAAATATTATCTTAACTAGTAAATTCAAATAAAATCCTAATATGAAACTTTTTAAAAAACAAAATAAATGAGCAATGTGCTATACAGGTTGCCTTAGTTACTGTTCTAGTGATGTGAAGAGACACGGTGACCAAGGCAATTCTTATAAAAGAAAGCATTTAATTAGGGGCTTGCTTACTGTATTAGATGTTTAGTCCCTAGTCGTAATGGCAGGATACAGACAGGCATGGGACTGGAGCGTTAGCTGAGAGCTTACATACTGATCCATAGATGGCAGGCAGACAGAGATACAGAGTCAGGCATGGGCTTTTGAAACCTCAAAACTCACCTTTACTGACACACCTCCTCCATCAAGGCCACACCAAGACCAACAAGGCTCCATTTCCCAATCCTTCCCAAACAGTTCTTCTAACTGGGGACCAAGCGTTCACAAGTATGAGCCTATGAGAAAAACTACCTTTCAAACCGCCATATGGGTATTATGACTTAAGACTACATAAACATAAATTATCAGAATTCATACGTGGTTACTTCCAACAAAGTGAATAAGTAAATATATTAAAGCCATATCAGAAACCTTCACTCACTATAAGTAGAAGAAACAGTAATAAGGTGTTATTTTCCTTATGAAACTAAAGAGTGTAAATAATCACAGTATTTTCTGCTTTCACAGTTCTGTGTTCTTTAATACAGCTTTTTATAGTTCACTACAAATTAATATAACTTGAGAAATTCTACAAACTATTTTGAAGCTTTAAGTTCATATTCTTTATGAACTCATTAAAAATATCCCCTGGAAATAATCAAAAGACAGCCAGCCATCACTGAATTGAATTTTAAAATACAATTCTAAATGTTAATTTAAAACTTTATGTAGCTGGGCGGTGGTGGCGCACGCCTTTAATCCCAGCACTCGGGAGGCAGAGCCGGGAGGATCTCTGTGAGTTCGAGGCCAGCCTGGGCTACCAAGTGAGTTCCAGGAAAGGCGCAAAGCTACACAGATAAACACTGTCTCAAAAAATGTAGACAAAAATGAATGGTGTTAGGGGTTTAAATGATCAATATGATTATGTAAAGTCGATTTAAATTTCCATTTACGACTTGTAACGAACCAATTGTAGCAGTGCACATCTCTGATTTAAACATTTGGACTGAAGCTGAAAGGTGAATAAATCTGGGCCATCCTGGTCTACATACTGAGAAACTATCTTAAAACTATACCTACAAACGCGCTGCACATGCAAATACACATATATGTAATGTGTCTATTTCTATATAGAGACTTTATGCATACTTTATATGTATAAACAATGCATGTATATGTGAGTGTCTGCGTGTGTGTGTGTGCGTAGTGTGTATGTGTGACAAATAGAATTTGTATGAACTGAGTTTTGTTAAAGGTATTTAATAGCACTGGGAAAAAAAAACTATATCAATATCTTAACATCGGTTTCCTTTGAGTAATTTTTTTTTTCTCTTCCTTATCCTTCCTCTGCTTTCTAAACTTCAATCAGATGTTTTCAACTTGGGAAAGGAAACAGGACTATGTGTTCTCTAGAGTAGCTGATTTTCTTTACTTGTCCTTCCGGTCTTTCCCACCGGTGACAGCTGTTGGCTATTATTACTACTAACTGGCCTCCTTATTTCTGTCATGAACTGTCAGGACCCCAAGGGCACGACAGGAATAAAATCCATTTCCACACCCTTACTGATGTTCTGTAAGCTTTAGAAACTTAACTCTGCGATTATTCACAAAATGTTTCTTCCCTCAACCATTGCATTAACCTGAGTGTTTCCATGGGTGCTTATGTAAATTTCTCATAAGTGCAGAGATAAAAGCTATGGCTTATTCTGGTGAGGGAAGAAGGGGTCGCTTTTCATCTTTTAACTCTTAATTTATATTTTAACTTCAAATGCATTTTCAGTGCCTCAGATACAGTTTAATCTTAAGTCTTAAAGGCCCCTGAAACAAAACAAAATTATACTTTATTTGTAAGCTTCCTCATTTTCTTATAGTCATTTCCCCCAATCTCCCATTTTACCCTGACTTAGAGTCCACAAACTTCATCAGACCATCCGTGCTCATGGACTTGGGCCTTTCTAGAGGTAAGCCTAGGGCTCTGCTCCAGATGAGTTGTGCCAGCACCCCCAGTGCCCTCGACACTCCGAACAGGACTGTGTAGTAGTTCATCTCCGTCATGCCATAGTACTGGAGCAGCACCCCACTGTGAGCATCTACGTTGGGCCAAGGGTTCTTGGCCTTCCCTTGCTCTAAGAGGATATTGGGCACAATCTTGTAGAGCTGAGCAACCAGCTTAAACATGGGGTCATTAGGCAGATGTTTCAGAGCAAACTCTCTCTGACAGGAATATCGGGGGTCAGTCTTCCTTAGTACTGCATGACCATATCCTGGGACAACCCGTCCTGAATTGAGTGTATTCCAGATGTAGTCTCGTAACTTCTCATCTGACACATCTTTGCCAACTTCCTTCTGTAGCTGTGTTAGCCAGACGAGCACTTCCTGATTTGCTAGTCCATGTAGAGGCCCTGCCAGCCCATTCATGGCTGCTGCGAAGGACTTGAATATAGTTCCCTTTGAATATCAGTTGGACTAGGTCTGAGGGAATTCAAAACAGTGAGCCTTCTTTTCATCCCCTGTGCCAAGGACATGTCCCTTTATCGATGTCTTTCTCTTGCTCTTTGCTTAAGAGCTCACAGTATGGTGTTTATTTTAGCAGCCCCAATTTGCACAGATTTTCAGTGACTCAGAATGCTCTACTGCCTTTTCTTTGAGAAAGGGTTGAGATACACTCCTGTTGTGCCCCCTCCTTACCCCAAAACTCCTGCCTGTTTGTGTGGAACCCAAACCCCAGCACTACACTGCTGAGATGGACACACTGTAAACCCCTGGGTAACTGTTAAGTCATGATGCAGACTTCAGGTTGTTCTGTATAAAATGAAAAATAATAAATGTTTTTATTAACAATGAAAAAAAAAAAAAAAAAAAGCTATGGCTTATTCTAACCGAAACAGGCTAAAAAGAAAAATGAAGTGTCACTGAGTTGGGTGTAGTGATTCCTGCCTAGAGCCGCCGTCTTGGAATGCTGAAGTAGCAACAATTATAAGAATGCTTTGTCCAGTCTGGGAGTGAGTTCTAGAGAACTCAGGTTACAGAGTGAGAACTGTCTGAAAGCACAATAAACAAATATCATGAGACTTTTATTTAAATCACGAATTTGTGCACAGCCAAGCACATAGCCGTAAGTTCATGGGACGTACGAGCTGGCTTTGCTCATATGTAAAATGAAGTGTGTGTGTGTGTGTGTGTGTGTGTGTGCACTTTGACAACGTGACCCTTGCACAAAACCCTGAATTTACTATTCAGTAAAGGAAAAAAACAAATTTTCAAGGCAAAAATTGTAGCTTTTTCTTTCTCTTTTATAAGGTAACTTAGATTATTTGATGTGTTCCTGATCGCTTATTGATCATTATAATTGTAGACTACCATAAAAATATATCCAGATATTGCTTTTTAATATTTCCTGTTTGTAAACTTGTTTGTTTTTATTTATTTTTACCAGTTCCTTGCCTCTCTAACTTCACTGCACCGATGGGAACAGTCCTTTCCCCCGATTACCCTGAAGGTTATGGAAATAATTTAAATTGCATCTGGACAATAATCTCTGACCCAGGGAGCCGGATTCACCTTTCATTCAATGACTTTGATCTGGAATCCCAATTTGACTTCCTTGCTGTTAAAGATGGCGACTCGCCCGATTCCCCCATTCTGGGGACCTTTACTGGGGCGGAGGTGCCTTCTCACCTCACAAGTAACAGTCACATCCTGCGACTGGAATTTCAGGCTGACCACTCTATGTCAGGACGCGGCTTCAACATCACCTACAACAGTAAGGGCTTTGTTGTGTGCTTGCTTGGTTATCTCTGTGGCATTTTTGTAGAAGACTGAAAAGCGATCATACAAACCGGCCCTCTTGTTTCAATGATAAGCATATTTGAGAAAGCTGTCGACCTAGTTTTGCCAATGATTGCTTTGTATCTCTTGATAACCAACTACATTCTACTCCCTACGTGTCCTTTCTCTTTGAGAGGCCCCATCTGAAGGAAATCCATTTCAATGTTTTTACCGCATCAGCTGATACATTAGGTTGTTCTATTAAGATTGGCCATAAATTTAGACCAGATTTTGCTGCTACTTGTTTATCGGTTTTTTTAAAAAAAGAAAACGAGTTTTCTTTAGCTATTCAGGAGCTCATAGAGATGAATTAATCACAGCACACACTTCTAATTCCAAAGAACAGCTCTTCTTGCTACAGGAGTGCTTGAGAGAAAGAATCACTAATTCTACTGGAAGACCCTTCAGCTGACTATGAGGAAAAATAGTTCACTGTTTCAAAAGTGTCAGCCATAAAACCAGACAGTACGACTTCAAGTCTTGTCTTGGATACTACATTTGTAGATTTTGTACCTGATCCATGTATCCATAAATATAAAAGCACTTTGGACGAATATAAGAGTAATTCTAAATAAAGTATAGATTGAATTAATTTAGCAGACAGCATGTGAATCTAGCAAAGTCTCGATAACCATTAGCTAGCTTTTTGGCTAGATCACTTAATATTGTTTCGGTGTGTATTATATTTTCCTAGGTCCCAGGTATGTTTTCTCTTAGGTTTTATATATCAGCCATATTCTGGTGTGTATTTTTAAAAGATAAGATGAGTATGATTCATCTGAAAATCTTTATGACAGTGGCAAAAGATTCAATCCCACAAAAGAGAAAACTTCTTGGCTTAAAATACTTACATCTGAGTATTTTCTTGTGCGAATGTTTTGTCAGAAGCCAGAGACCGCTGCTAATGTTAAGTGCTTTCTCCTGAGTCATCCCCTCTGTGTTAGATGCTTTCTAACCTGCTGGGTTAATGGGAAACCTCTCTGTCTCAATAGAATTTAGTCTCCAAATACCAGAACCGCCTTTAGAAAAAATTTCTCCTTTCATCCCACCCGAATCTAAGTGACACTGAGTTTTGTCAATGAAAAATAAAGTGCAGTCCATGTCCTTTCGCTGTGACCATAGTTGTGTACAGCATCACTCATAGAATCTATTTGCAATGTATAACTGTACGTCATTTATATTCAGTTACTGTGATATGTGTCATAAAGACTATCTAAAACGGGATTTATCTGAAAATTCTTCAAACATTTCTATGTAGAAAGTGAATACATGTATCACCTGTTTAATTATAGTTTTTGGTTTGTATTAATTTCATGATGCTTTTAATCAATGCCTGTGATCTTTTCAGATATTATATCCATTCTGTTTCTATAGTAAATAACTTATTTAGTTATATATAAATTCATATATTTAAAATTTCTGCTTCAATTCATTTCTTCTGAACAAATCTACTTGAATATTATATACTAGAGCAGCAAGACCAAAAGTTGAACTTAAAACACATTTTTATCAATTTTTAATTATTATTTCTTTAAGAGTTAAGAATTTGTAAGTTACAAGACAAAACAGTCATTCAAATAAATTAACATATAATATATTTATGTATTTTAGAACTTTCCTTAATTTCTTTTGTGTAATTTAGGATAAAAATTAAAATAAAATAATGCAAATTGGGAACAACATAAAAATGGTAATTAGTAGGAAAACATCAAACAGTTGCCTGCGTTTAGGATAAACAATTCTAATATCAAATTATAAAAGCTTCATAAATATGACTTATGCTTATAAACCATGATGCTTTGTCTTCACAGAAATATTTTTTATTTTCATTATAGTAATATAAAATTTGATCATACATGTATGGCTCTATAGATTAATAGAGAGAAAAGTTTGGGTAACTCCAAATAATCTATTATTTGTTTAAATAAACAGATTACCACTACAGTTCTCCTTTTTAATAAGTAGACATCCTAAAAGAAACAAGATAAAATACAGGGGTAACTCTAAGATCATGACACATGAGCAAAATGGCCAAAGATACAAAAGGCATGGAGAACATTTTAATTCCAAAACTGAGCATACATTGCAGTCCTATTGAACTCAGATTTCTATGACTAGAGGCAAGCTATATGACTTTTTCAAATCTGACGTTTCTCTTCATGGTGATGTTTTCCTCATCAGGCCCATCTAAGTATTAAATGAAATATCACACCTCTGTGCCTAGGATACGGTCATTAAAGAGTTAAGTCTCTTTTCTGAGATAGCCGAAAGGAAAGGTCATACAGTTATGGAAAGCTGTAAAATAATTGCCATGTTTTTTTACTCTACTGAAATCTTCCTTTTAATCCTCCCAGTAAACCTTTTTTCCATTCCTGGCAGATGAGTTACAGAATTGTAAAGGGAGATAACATAAACCTGTTAGAATTCAAGTTAATAGTAATCAGAACAAGTTATATTGGTCATTTCTGTGTTCATTTATCCTAATTATCACCACAACTAGACACAATTAAAATTTTCACTTTTAATTTTTTAAGTCATAGTGTATAAATTATCTGCTGAAAGACTCACAGTTATTACACATTATTTTACACTCATGTGGAAATGTCTTTCTAATACTGCTCATGTTTTCTTGTCATGGTGAAGCATTTGGCCATAATGAGTGCCCTGATCCGGGAATACCCATCAACGCCCGTCGATTTGGAGACAACTTTCAATTAGGAAGTTCCATTTCCGTTATTTGTGAGGAAGGATTTATTAAGACCCAGGGGACAGAAACAATTACATGTATTCTCATGGATGGAAAAGTAATGTGGAGTGGACCAATTCCAAGATGTGGAGGTAAGTGCAATGGTGACAGGCAAGGGGAAGCCCCACCACAGTACCCTCAGACCATAGCAAGAAGTGTGCTATTCCATGCGAACTGTGGTCACAGCCATCTCAATGTACGACTTAAGCTACATATTGTGCATGCATGGGACTGAATTATGCATCTTTGGTATTAAATATTTTTTAGAATCATTTAAGAACCCACTTTTGAGTCTTCCTAAATACAAATATTAATAAATAGTAAGCTTGGTAGCTTATATAAACTTCTTTTTGGCCATTACAGTTGTACTTAGCAATTTATATAAGATCATAGTTATCTATTAAATGTTCCATCACATTTTTCTTGGTGCTTATTAATTCTTTATAGTTATTCACTTTTCAAAAATTGACTAACAAAATTGCAAGTAAGTTTTTGTTAAAGCATTCATATTTTAAAATGGGTAAAATTTGTAGTGATAGCTGTCTGGTTTTTCAATTATTTTGTTTTTCAAGAAGACAGAGGCAAAAACATTTAGTACTGCATATACTTATACATACACACATTGAAATATATGCAGATATATAATATATTCAAACATGTATAATTATTAGTCTACTAATGTTCTGTATACTCTACAGAAGTGTGTACTCAGGGTTGTAAACTTTATTTATAATTGCTGCAATGGAAACAAATGTTCAAAGTTCCTCTTTCCAGGCAACTTTCTAAGAGAATATATTTAATTAATAAAATAATATAGATGAACTAGAACCATGAAATATTCTAAAACAACTCACTGGGACCATTGGTGATTTATTTTACTTCTTTTCAGGTACTGATGATAAAAGCTTTTGGGCTGGGCAGAATTTTTAGCAAATAACAGGCTTGCTTTGTAGTTGTGAGGACCTTAATTGAATCTCTGGAACTCATGTAAGAGTTCCAGGCATAGTGGCACATGCTTGTAATCCTGGTACTCTAGAGACAGATAAAAGTAGATGCACACACACACTTGCACATGCACACACGTGCAAACACATGTGCACATATACACACATACATGCATGCACATATACATGCACACAAACACACACAAGCACATGCATATAAAATCCAGAGTTTTGGACATATCTTTAAAATAGTTTCTCTCCTTTTGCCTCCTCTCTTACCTGTGCTCCAACTGAATATAATTTTTTTATTTCTCATTTGTATCTGCTGATTTGAGATAATCTGATGTATTCTTTAAGTTAAGAGATAGAATCGTTACCTATAAATTACTACTTTCATCAGCTCCAACACATTTGCAGTGTCTCAGAATGAAGGAACTTCAGATCATGTTATTATGTTGCCCCAGTGGGTCTTTTTATTAGAATCTCCTTCCTTTTTACTTCAATCACTGTTCATCTTGGTGTCAGAATGCTGGCACAGACGATTTTTGAATACTATTTGAAAATGCAAGCCTTATTCGTTTGTAATGGGCTACTCTACTGATAACTATGACTGAGATATCTCTCTTTGAAATTAATGGAGCTGCACTATAAAATGTATAATAAGAAGAAATAAAGCAATGTTCTATCTTTACATCATATATCACCATGGACTGCCCCCCATTCCTTCCTTCTCTTAGTTCCTGACCCTGAATTGTGCAGCCAGTCAGGAAGTACTGTGTAGGTAGGTATGTGAAGGAAAGTGAAAATAGGAAGAAAGCTGGTTTTAGGAAAAAGAAGGAATAGCAGCAGGTTCCTGTGTCAGGGGTATAGGACAGGGAACATGGGTATGATGAATGACTGCGGTGTGCAGAGGAAGAAAGGCTGGTATAGAAAGCAGTGCTAAGTGGGATCAGGATTATCCTATGGCTTGGTGAGCAGCTATTTCAGTTAGCAGTGGCATGATCTGAGCTGGTTTCTCTGTCTGTCTGGATGTTGTTTTCAAGTCTCAGTGGGCAGACACAAAACATTTCCTGATAACTGCTGAATCCCACTGCCTTATTTGCTTAACTAGGGCATTGATTTTAAAGTTGACTGACGCCTAACTACACAGGGAGCTAAAACTAATGAAATCATAACAACAAATAATTTTATGAATCACTGCTAATTCTAGAAGGCAATTTTCCACTACCTGTGAAAAATGGATGCTATTTATTTTTTTTTAAGGCACAGTGTGCTGAACTCTAATTTGGCACAGGCCATTAAGCTCTCCAAATATCTCAAAGAGATGCTTTATGAATTTTCTGAAGGAGACTGTTTCTTTCTCCTTGAATGAAACAACAAGCCTGCAGCCGCCCTTCCTGGTTGTGTTTTCAACACCACAGTGGGAACATTCCCAGGTCAAAGCAGAAACCAAGGAAGGCAGAATCAACATCCACCAGGAGCACTGTGGCCTTGCAAGGTTGCCCATCTCCTGGGCTACACTTGAAGTTGGTTTCCTAATCAAACAGGCTTACTGCTATCACATCCTACCTAACTTTGGAGGCAAGAGGTGGTTTCTTAGTTCCTAATTAAAATCTATAATGATTTTCCTATTCCTAGGTCCAAATTCCCAAATTTTACACAATTGTGATTTTAAAAAAGCCTAAGAATGTGTGAAGAATCAAATTTTCCTTAAGAAAGAAATAAAATAAAATAAAAACAAAGAAAGAAAAGAAATCCATTTCCCAGCTTGTTACCCAGGCAATCTTGTTTACTTGGAAAACAATGTTCCTGTGGAAGAAATGTTCCTGTCTTTTCTGTTCTTTATATAACCTTTATTTTGATATAATTCTGTAGTTTTCAATATAACTAATCATTTAGTGTACTAGCATAGCCTTGTGAAAATTGTTTAACATTTTAAAGTTTTTTTTTTCATTATCTTCAAAACAAACATATAATGTAGAATAAAATAAGGGCATGCTTATTTAGCTGGAAAGTTTCTCGGGTCCCTCCTGGCCCTGTGGTACTACATTTCTCTGGTCCTGCCCAGCCCCACGGTCCCTCAGTCACTTATAAAGTAATCATTCAAAGGCTTAATATTAATTACTAATTGCATGGCCTATGGCCAGCTTCTTGCTAGCTAGCTATTATAACTTAACTCATTTCTATTAATCTGTAAGTTGCCATGTGGCTGTGGCATTACCAGTCCTCTGGCATCTTGCTTCTCCTTGGGTGATGGCTGGCATCTCCCTCTCCTCTCCTTTCTTTTTCCTGTCTCATCCTTTTGGATTTCCTGCCTGGCTATACCCTGACTCACCATAGGCCAGAGCAGCTTCTTTATTAACCAATCATAGCAACACATATTCACATCATACAGAAAGACATCCCACAGCAGTTTATATGTTGTGTTTGTATTTTATTCTCTTCACATGATCAGTGCAAATAAAATAAATGTATTTTAAAGTTATTCACAAATATGGATTTCTATATACTATAATAAGAAATATAAAATTATTTAGTAGTTATAAAATTTTTAATGATTATGGAAATCTTATGGAAGATGAAAAGTTCACTTGATTAAAAAACATGGGGCTTCCACCTACATCAAGGTAAACCCTTCTCCTAGCCCATCTCTGCCACAGCTGCCTAAAAGTTCAAGCATTCTGGCAGCACAGTGTTCTTTACATGATTGACTGTCTGCAAACCTAGGAAATCTTTGATCTGCCAGTCCTTGAATAAGGATTATCAGACCAAAATAGAAAAGGGTATCATAATGTGTTCCCCACAAATGAAGATGGAATAATTTCTAGTAGTGTGAATATGATTGTGAGAAATATTTGGCATCTACCTTTTATTCCATGAACTTCTGTTCATTGCTACTGAATTAACTAAGGTTGAGTTTGGCCTTAATGAAAACTTGCACTTTTTAGCATTAAATGGGTTTATCCAGTCTCATCATGATGAGAATTGACTAGATGTTGTGTAAGCCTTGAGATTTACACATCTGCTAAGGGGAAACAAAATACACTTGTTCGCATAATTGCCATTGAAGTCAGTTCACTTTAAATTCTAGAAACACCCATCTTCATTAAGCAGCAATCAATGATTTTTTCATCTGTATTGACAGTGTACCCTGCATATAACTGGTTCTAGCTAGGGTAAACCTTTGCATGCTACCTGTACCACAGAAGCATCCCAATGCCATTAAGATGTGACAATGGCTTCATAAAGGGTGCTTTGTGGAACTGAATAGGGGATGTATGTCATAACGAGTTACAAAGGAAACTTACCCCACCTCCTCATCTTCTCTCCTCTTCAATTTCTCACTCATCCCAGCTGCTTTCATGGCTTTTCCCCTTTTCCTGTAACTTCCACCGCTCCCATGTGCATCTACATTCCTACTCTACGCAGGGCGAGCCAGTACTGAAGGTCTGTTAATTTCATCACTGCATTCAGCCCTCTGACATGCAGTTCTCTCATTAATATGCTTCAACGTTGCTTCTTTCTTTTTCTTTTCATAATAGAAGTCTCTCTCTCTCTCTCTCTCTCTCTCTCTCTCTCTCTCTCTCTCTCTTCTTTTCTCTGATCAGAACTCCTTAAAAGAGCTTCTGGGGTCATTATCAGGCACACCTGTAGCATGCATTCCAAAGTTCCTTCCAGCAGCCCAGACTTCGGAGATGGAAAAAAAGGGGCATGATACAGTTGCATTCAAATTATACTTCATCTGAGTGTGTGACTGTAGGTCCCTTCAGTCAAGGGTAGGAGGTTACTTTCTCTCGATTCTCTTTGAAAAGGAACAATAGATACTGGTTTCCCTCCATTGTGGCAAGTAATGCACTTACAACTTTCCCTAAACTCTGAATTCTGGAATCTTTTAATCATCCTGCAGAACATCATACGATGCAGCCACTGAGATTATTTTCTGTGAGCAGTACTGCTATATGGAAAGAAAGTTATAAGAAATAGTTCACTTACCAGAGATATTTCCATCCTGGACTGTGGGAAACTCCTTTATCTTACCATCTTGATGGATTCAATGACATCTCCCTCATTGTCTACCTGTTTGTGTATTACCTATAACTTATATGATCTTACCATCATCCTTTGCCCTCACGCAGTGTCATGTATCTCATTTTGTTTCAGCTTCCACTTACGTTACTAAATTTGTGAGTCTGTTTTGTCTTAGGGATTGATCTGTAGTTATTTATCCCAGGTCTGTTTGCCCCTCCAAACGCTTTGTCCTTTATCTTGATTAATATTGGGCATCCAACACTTTCCATGAATTTGACTGTTTCTAATGTGTTTAAGTTGTCAGAGAATTTTACTCACTGTGGTAGTGAAGCCATCTGTCAGTAGGATGATAACTTTGAAATATGTGAGGCACAGCCAAAATTCATATACAGTGTGGATGTAGAAAGAATAACTTCAGCCGGGCGGTGGTGACGCACGCCTTTAATCCCAGCACTGGGGAGGAAGAGGCAGGCGGATCTCTGTAAGTTCAAGGCCAGCCTGGTCTCCCAAGCGAGTTCTAGGAAAGGCGCAAAGCTACACAGAGAAACCCTGTCTCGAAAAAAACCAAAAAAAAAAAAAAAAAAAAAAAGAATAACTTCAGCCAGGGGCCAGTGGTGCACGCCTTTAATCCCAGCACTCGGAAATCAGAGCCAGGCCGATCTCTGTAAGTTCAAGGCCAGTATCATCTACAGAACGAGATGCAGGCCAGGCACCACCAAAACTACTCAGAGAAACCCTGTTTCAAAAAAACCCAAAAGAAAAAAAAGTAACTTCAGACATCTACCAGATTAGAAAAATAATAAAAATTGGATTAATCACTTTGCTGAAATTACCATCTTTTTATGTTTGTTTGGTTTTTTTTGTTTTGTTTTGTTGTTTTTTTTTGTTTTTGTTTTTTTGTTTTTTTGAAACAGGGTTTGTCTGTGTAGCTTTGCACCTTTCCTGGATCTTGCTCTGTAGACCAGGCTGGCCTCGAACTCACAGAGATCCGCCTGCCTCTTCCTCCCCAGTGCTGGGATTAAAGGCGTGCGCCACCACCGCCCGGCACTTTGCTGAAATTAAAGAAATTGAATTCACTTACTTTAAATAGGGGCAGCCATCAATATAAATAAATATTTTTCTACTTAACAAAACTAATATCCTAAACAGCAGTGACAATAGTGCTAACAGAAAGCACTGTTACTGAGCACTAGAAGAAAGCCATCACCCTAAAAACAAATGACCTGAACTAGGGGTTCCCCAGACATTTAATTGGAAATTCATGGGTAGCAACTAATCCCCTGAAGAATGTGTTGGGCTAACAGGAAAGTTCAGATTAATCTATCATGACCACCCTCAATCCTTTCATGAGAAAGTATTCTAGTATCTCAAGAAGCTACCTTTCCCTTGCACTTTCCTAAAAACCATTTTCCAGATGAGTTGTTCAAAAGTTTCTAATGGTTCTCATTTTTGAGAACGATTTTTAAGATTTCTTGGGCGACAAGTCTTGTAGCATCAGAAATTCGGCTGGACATACTATCCTTCATTGTATGTTCTCCTCAAACTGCTGTTTCTATTCCATGGTCCTTCCTACAAGATCCTATTGACTGTATATCTCTTTTTATTGTTTTTTTTTTTTTTTCAAATCACATGTCTCTACAATTTTCCTAACAATTTAGCTGTTAGATGGCTCAATTGTCTAATATGATCTAGGCAAACTCAGAAATCATATGAAAGGTCTAAAAAAATCATTGATGAGCAAGAAAATTTGATATTGATTTTCTTTGATTTGAGGTGTGAACGTTTTGTATAGTAGTGACAAACTTCACAGATATTTTCCTAAGCCACCCCTGCATTCAAGGTACATTACAACTTCAGATGATCATCATCATCAGTTTGTCTTTCTCTCCCTCCCCCCATGCTTACACAATTGCTCCTTTAATTAGCTTTTTCTTCCCTTCTATTTCATATGCTCTTCTTCTATGTTCTCCGAACTCCTACGTGAAGGCTCTATCTTAAAGCAGCACACACACACTGCTCTGCTCGGACCCGTAGGATGATGAATTCATCGAGTTATAGTGTTCCCATTTGAGATGCTGTCCTGTGGGATGCTGCGTGGAATCAGTCTCTTCCTTACTACAGGAAATTATACCTTTTTAAAAGAAGAGATAAAGGTTTTGACAGATCTCTTGAAGCTTCTTTCTGAGCTGTAATCCGACTTTCTAAATGCTTGCTTCTGTACTTTCCAGTAATAAACCAGCAGGTGTATTTGAAGAGAACTTAAAGGAGGTGTCACACCGAGAAACATCGAATTCAACGAGAAAGTTCTCCTCAAGGTGTCAGTGAGTTCCAACTCACCTCGAGTTTTTGCTTTAAAAAAGCAAAGCAGTTGGACGTAAATTAGTTCTATCTCTGTTGCAAGCATGGAAGGTAACACTTCCTTGGTATGAGGACTTATATTCATTGTTTAATGTCAATTTAAAAAATAAGGAATGTTATAGAATCACAGTCAGGAAGTCAGAAACAGGTAGGAGTTTATTTGCAGAAGGAAAATGAGCATTTGGTTAGATATTAATAATATATTATATAATTGTAATTATACTATTATATTACATAACATACTATATACAATCTGAAATGTCTATTCTGTAACTCAGTTCTGGCTAGTTTTATGTCACCTTGACACAAGTTAGAATCATTTGAGAAAAGGGAATCTCAATTGAGAAAATGCCCCCAGTTCTTTTATTGATTGATGATTAATTATGGGAAGGCTCAGCTCACTGTGGGAGATGCCATGGCTGGGCAGATGGTTAAAGATCATAAAAGAAATTATAGGCAGCACTCGCCCATGACCCCATCTTCAATTTCTGGCTCTGGGTTCCTGTCTTGAGTTCCTTGCCTGATTTCCTTCGCCAGACTGTGATGTGGAACTCTAAGCAGAAATAAACACTTGCCTCCCCAAGTTTTGCTTTTGATTATGGTGTTCTATCACAGCAATAGAAACCAAACCAAGACAATGATTAAAAAATCAAATTGTCTCAATGGCTGAATTATTAAGTTATATAAATCTTTATGTTAGATAAATCTAAAAACTAAATTTCACTGAATCAAATATATTAGTGTGGCACACTTTTCCTTCCTTTTCTCATTTTTCACCTCTGCCCTTATCCTTGATTGGTTATATCCTAGGGCTGTCTTGAATATTTCATCGTTTAGTTAACTTCATTAATGATATTTATGCAGTATCTAACTTTATATAACACTTTTGTACTGATATCTCTGAGTTCTTTTTGCAACATTCCTGTGTTTTCCTAAAAAAAAAATCCATGCACATATTGAGGTTTGTAGTTTAAATTTAGAAGTAGATTATTTCTCATTTCATCTGAGCCTATTTATTTCTTCATAAAATGTTTCATCTGGATTTCTTAAGACTCTGAGCATATGTATTTCCTCCCTAATGCTAGTAGCCTCTACCAATTACAAAGTAGTCAGTAGTGCCCTCTTTAATCTAAAGCAAGCTCCCAGTAAAAATAGAAATGGCATATTGGCCTTCCTGGTTACATGGTCATGTTCTTGAATATGATTAGGGCATAAAATATTCACTGAGCTTCTTTATAGATAAAGAGGATTTCATTTAATGAAATATATTGGAAGAGTTGCATAATTATCTTGCCTCAAAGCTAGCAATTTAATTAAGACGCTAAGTTAAAACTGACTGAATGGAAAGTTGCCTCTTGTTGAGTCTCATAATAATTTCAAACAATATGGTCTTTGAAGGCTTTCTAACGAGAAAAACAATACTAGCATGTGAATATGAAGAACTGAAGCCAGTGTTTGGAGCTTCCTAATGAGTAACAATAGCTAAAGAAAAAACATATGTTAAGTTCCTCCAGGGACAATTGAGTTTTAGAGACCGCATGTAGGATATGTAAGTTAACTCTTCTCTCTCAATGACAAGTTCAGTCATTTCACTTTCAGCCCATTTAAGCTGAAGTTAGGGAAGAAAGAGAAGTTGATACTTTTTTTTTTCTGTTTGTAACTGTTAGGTTCATGGGGTGTTGAGGTTTTCATTCACTCCCATATAGTGGAGTGGATGGTAATCCCTTCATCCATAATCCCAATGGAATGCAAGCACTTCAGGCGACTTACTCATGGAAAATATGGAGATACATCTATGAAAGAAAGACTGCAATTGCTAAGTATATATTTGTTGATTCACTGAACTCACTGGTAGGTTTGTCTTACACGACTAATGAACAGGGGAAAGAAAATTATCAATAGCTGGTGATCTAGAGACAGAGAGAGACCTGTAGTTCCAACAGAGTGCTTTCTGCATCAGCCAAGTACCAAAGTAGGTGCCTGGGATTGGCTTCTTAATAAAGGAAATATAAGAAGAGATAACAAATTTATCATATGAACTGGGAGCAGAGCAGTACCTAGAAATGGTTGAGTTCACTCTATTGGGGAAAGTATTGAAAGACCTCTCTCCTAATTCTTTGACTTTACAAAAGACTCATTGATTCTCCTATTGTGGCAGCAAGCATGTTTAATACTTGGTACCACCACCAATGCCAAAAGGGGACTACTGGAGCATGATCTCCTAGGTACTAGCCTTAACTATTTCTACAATGGAAAGCTAGAGTATAAAAATGTGCAAGAGGCTGCCAATTCTCTACTTCAGGAATGGGACAATCAGCAAGTCCTCCCCCCCTCCCACCCCCAACACACAGCATAGTTCTGTCCACTACCCAGGGAAGTGTCTTAGATGAGTAGATAAAAGAAATCAAAGTGTTCGGAAGTAAAATGAATCATTTTTAATAAAAAAAATATTGAAACTAGTCAGAAAGAATATATTCCCAAGTTGGTTTTTCTTTCTTTCTCTCTTCCTTTCTTTCTTTCTTTTTTAAGAAGGAGACTTGACAGTGCATATTTGAAGAAGTCAGAAAAAAAAGTGAGAATGAAACCATGCTTTGTGTTTGCTCTAATGATTTCGGAATGCTCCATAAAATGCTTACTCAAGCAAAAATTGCCTTGCCCTCAGAATAGCTCTCTCTGAATTACTCTGGTTTATGTTCCCTCCTACTCCCTAGTGAGATATCTGAGAAAATTTTTAGAATGAATAGGTTGGAACTGGAGTCCCTAGAGAACTGTGTGGAAACAAGGCGGGACTTGCATGCCTGATGAACTTCCTCAATGAAGATAAGAGGTTTCTCCTGAATTTCAATCAGCCTCAGAGGAAAGGAAGCCCTTCTGCACAGACATGACATTCTCTGTGCAGAGAGTTCTTTTGAAGAAGCAATTAGAGTACCAACTCGATGCATATATCAGAACTGATTTGTAATTCTAATACAATGTCTGTTCACACATACACATATTTATCTCAAAGGAAGGATCCCTTTTTTATCTATATGTGTATGTTATACTGAGTTTCAGCTGGAAGACTAGCATCAGGAAATAAATATTAGCCATCCACCGAGTTTATCTCCTAATTTTTGATAGCCTAAGCTTGAAAAAGGAATAGAAGAAACATGACAATTGAAGGAGAAGTGGAATTAATATTCAAGTTTCAGGGACACTCAAATTTCCATTTCTGTGAACATAGCTTCATCATTTTAGTGATAGTTTTAAATATGAATGTTCTTTAATTCCATTGAATCATCATCCAATATACATATGTTAGATATATCTAATGATCATTTACCAAAGCTACAAATATAGAGCAAATTTTTTAAAAAAGTATGAAAATGGGGGCATCAGTGTGTGATGGTGTGAGATGTTGAGTTTTTCAGGTACCTCGCTACAGAAGGATCAATTCTCTGGCCAAATGCTGGAATGCTTGCTTTTTAAAAAATTCATTGTTACTAAACCTGGATCAAAACTCAACTTTACATCTCCAATTTTCTTATGAGTACTCAAGTGTGATTTGTCCACTGACATCACCTCCTGCTGTGAAATTTCTATTTCCTCAGAACTATTATTGAGATTTTTATCTGAATTCTACCTAAAGAATATAGAGTCATTAGGTATTTGGAGTGTGTTCCTTTATAGTAAAAATAAAGACATGAACCAATAATTGAATGCAAATTATTTATAATGGATTTTATGTATTATAAAAATTCAATTGGAGAAATTAACTAGATCTCCCTTGTATTTCTCACATTCTGTTTTCATTGCTGCAGAATAGAAAAAGTATGGGTAACAAGTTGCAGCTTACTAATATGTCCAAACCATACCCTGCATTAGTGGCTTTTCTGTTCTTGTGATAAAAGACCCTGACAAATCATGTTAAGGGAAGAAAAGGTTCATTCCGGCTTATAATTCAGAAGGGATGGGATACAGTTCATTGTGGCAAGGAAGAGACAAGATTGGGAACTTAAGGACTAACTGACAGTCAGAAGTCCAAGAGAAAATGAAATCGGGTTAGACTATGTAACCTAAAAGCTGCCCCCATGAATTATTCCTTCAGCACAGTTCTCTAGACTTCCCAAACAGCAGCAACAACTGGGGACCAAGGGCTCAAAACGATGAGCCCATGGAGGATAGTTCTCATTAATGCGACAATAGCCCTTTACTTTTCAGAAACTGGAGAGAGACAGCATTCAGGAGATCTCTGAGTTAGAGACACACCCATATGTTTCCTCATTTGTATTTTCATGGGGTCTATGGTGGCTAAACAATAAAATAACCTGAAGGATCATGGTGGGCTTTCTTGTTAACATTGTCAACTTTGGATCCTGTTTACAACACTAGAGTTGTATTCTGTAGATCTCCATTTTAACAAGTTTCCTAGGTACCCACCAATTTTAAAATACTTGCATCTCTGTAGTTAGTTGGTTTTTACTCTTTGCTCTTTGGCAGCCTACCACCCAGCTCCCAAATAAATACATGGAGACTTATTCCTACTTATGAATGCCCAGCCTTAGTTTGGGTTGTTTCTAGCCAGCTTTTCTCAACTTAAATTATCTCATCTACCTTTTGCCTCTGAGCTTTTACCTTTCTCTATTCTGTATCTCTTTCTTTCCTTATTATGTGGCTTGCTGTGTTGCTGGGTGGCTGACTCCTGGTGTTGCCCTCTCCTTCTCCTTTTTCTTGCTCCTCACTCTTCTTCTTCTCCTATTTATTCTTTCTGCCTCACAGCCCCACCTATCCCTCTCTCCTGCTTAGCTATTGACCATTCAGCTCTTTACTAGACCAATCAGGTGTTTTAGAAAGGCAAAGTAACACAGCTTCACAGTGTTAAACAAACGCAACAAAAAAATCTTTGCATCACTAAACAGATACTCCTCATGAACAAATGTGACACATCTTAAAATAATATTCCACTGCAGAAATCCACGGCTAGGCCCCTGGTGGAGCTCCGGGAGTCCAATTAGTGAGAAAGAGGAGGGTTTATATGACCAAGGTTGGATAAAGCACAGGGACAAATGGCCAAACTAATGGAAACACATGAACTATGAACCAATGGCTGAGGGGCCCCCAACTGGATCAGGCCCTCTGAATGGGTGATACAGTTGATTGGCTTGATCTGTTTGGGAGGCATCCAGGCAGTGGGACCGGGTCCTGTGCTCATTGCATGAGTTAGCTGTTTGAAACCTGGGGCTTATGCAGGGTCGCTTGGCTCGGCCTGGGAGAAGGGGACTGGCCCTGCCTGGACTGAGTCTACCAGGTTGATCTCAGTCCTCGGGGAAGGCTTTGCCCTGGAGGAGGTGGGAATGGGGGGTGGGCTGAGGAGAAGGGGAGGGGGGCGGGAGGGGGGAGAACAAGGGAATCCTAGCTGATATGTAGAACTAAAGTGTACTGTAAAAGAAAAGAAAAGAAAAGAAAAGAAAAGACTTATAAAAAAATAATAATATTCCACAACATTCCTCCAAAAGAAACCCTACAAATTCACACGAACTTTTTCTTCTCATGAACTAGAAAGCACAATGTTGTTCACTTTTCTCCACTCACATTAATATTTTTCACTTCCTGCTCTCTTTCCTCTGCATATGCTTTAAACGATCTTTGGTCAACCTACCCTGCAGGAAGTTTTCTTTCCTTTCTCTGGAACATTGCCTTATTGCCCTTGCATATATAGATTCTCCCTCTGAACTCAAGCATGTATCTGTTTATTACATCTACCTAACTTGTATTCTCTCAAAACTGGAGAGACAACCCATTGGTTAACAGCACTTGATGCTCTTTCAGAGAATCTAACTACATATTCAAATACCTGTGTTAGGCTATTGGTTTGGATGCTGTCTTCTGGTCTCTGCAGGCTCCCACTTATACGTGGTATTCACTCACACAAACACACATACACACAAGTAAAAATAATAAAATAAAACTTTAAATTTTATATGTCTGTGGAGGGCAGGTACATGATTGCAGATTTCCTTTAAAAAAAGTTTTAGGATATAGTAAATTATCAAATGTAGCAGACAAAATCCCTTTTATTAATAAATGAATGGAAATAATTACAATAAAGTTGTTAGCATGGTGTTTAGAAGCTTCAACTTATATTAAAGACCTTTGAACGGAATGGCCTAGCCTCAATTTCCATTAATCTCTGTCTCTACTAAAGCTAAAGACAGTAAGTATTACCTAAATAAATGTTTTTCTTAGAAAGTTAATTTTGTAAACTTAAAATGGAAGTGGTTCCTAACTTATAATTTAAAGATTTTAATTTGAGTCTAAACTCTACAATGACTTGGGCCCATGATTCCTATCACATGAGATATTCTATGAAATTTCTCCAGCTTTAAAACTAGAAAAGAGAGAAAACCAAAATTACTTTTAATAAGTAAATAATCGCTAGCTTCATTTTGTAAGGCTCTTCGGGATCATTATGATAGAGAGGGGAGATTGAAGTAAACTGCTCCAGGAGATTCTAAAGCACTGGTGTGTGAACTTGTAAAAAAAAAAAAAAA
>CABHPP010039125.1:0-14276 GCA_902168425.1 Peromyscus attwateri | reverse complement strand
TGTGTGTGTGTGTGTGTGTGTGTGTGTGTCTGTCTGTCTGTCTGTCTCTCTCTGTGTGTGTGTATGTGTCTATCTGTCTCTCTGTCTCTGTGTGTGTGTGTCTGTCTGTCTCTCTGTCTGTCTGTGTCTGTCTGTGTGTCTCTGTGTGTGTGTGTCTGTCTCTGTGTGTGTCTCTGTGTGTGTGTGTGTCTGTCTGTCTGTCCCATCATCTGTGTGTGTATATATATGTCTGTCTCTCTGTCTCAGTGTGTGTGTATGTCTCTGTGTGTATGTCTCTCTCTGTGTGTATCTATCTCTGTCTCTGTCTCCATCTCTGTCTGTGTGTGTGTGTATGTCTGTGTGTGTGTGTCTGTCTCTGTCTGTCTGTTTGTGTGTGTGTGTCTCTCTGTGTGTGTCTATGTGTGTCTGTGTCTGTTGTGTGTGTGTGTGTCTGTGTCTGTTGTGTGTGTGTCTGTGTGTGTGTGTGTGTGTCTGTGTGTGTGTCTGTGTGTGTTTGAGCACTTGATGCTCACTGGATGCTGGTGCTGTTTTGGAAGGTTAGAGACCTTTTTGGAGGTGGATCCTCACTGGAGAAAGTGATCACCGGATGTATTTCCTGGCCGCACTTCCTGTCCACTCTCTACTTCCTGATAGTAAACATAATGTGACCAGCAGTCAATCCTTCATCATGGTGGACTGTATCTCCATGAAATATAAGACAAAATAAACTTCTGCTTCAGTTACTTTTGACGGGTATTTTTGTCACAGCAATGACTAATACATGGCCAGAATTAAGGACACAAAGAACCCTAGGATTTATACTGACCAGAGCTTGTCATTTACTGGCCTTGGAGAGAAAGACAAAGCAGAGCTGGGGGCTAGAGCGATCGTTCAGTTAAGCGGGTGTACTGCTCTTACGGAGACCCTCACAACCTTCACTCTGGATCCAGTAATGGATTCTCAGCAGGCACCTGTACTCACACGTGCACACACCCACACACAGACACACACAGGCACATAATTTAATAAAATTAATCTTTAAAATGTGGGAAAGAAAAACAAGCGACTGTGGGTTGGAAGACTCTGAGTAGAGGGATCTGTCTAGAGATGGGAAAAGAAAGATGGGAAAAAAAGTCTGGGGAGCAGTGTATAAACCACCCAAACGGGGGCATCTGATCGGCCTTTTACGACCAGGACCGTCTGAGGAAACAGACTGGGAAGTCGGTTCCCAGGGAAAGTGTCCAGGCTGAGAAGAGCACAGGGCCGAGAAGCAGTGACATGGCCTTGATGTCGCTGTGCAACGTCCCTAGATTCCAGTCTCCTCACAACGAGGACAGCAATGTGCCACCCTGAGAATTCACGACGTTAGCGACTACTCACGCGTATAGCACAAGACCAGGCAAGACAATACTCTTGCATGCCTGCTTTTATTTCTTCTCATGAATCTCCCGAGCACTGCTTGAGGGGGCTTTCTTTAAACCAACTCTATAATTTTCCTGGTATGACTGGCTGAACATTTGCATGAATTAAAGAGTTGTGAGGGTGAGTATGGATGCCCAGCTATTTTCTAAGATGGTCATTTCGAGTGCCTCACCGTCATTCTTTAGTTTCTCAATTACTGCGGCAAACTTAAGGTCAGAAATTACACATTCAATAATCCCACCAAGTTGAGTTACTTGGCAGTGCCCTGACAAGAAGGATAATCATCACCTGGGGTTTGGGCTGAATCTTAAAATCCTCTTCCTAGCTTACCATGCTTCTGAGTTAAAAGTAAAGGGGGCTTCATGTATGGGAACCATCACGGCTGCTCTGCCTTTAGATGGATTCCCTGGGTGTGTCATGGAGGGCTGCGGGTTTCATGCTTCACCTGTTCGCAACTTCTTCCCGGCACTGAGATAAAACTTGTGTCTCTTATTTTACTGAAAAGCTGAATGAAACAGTCCCAGGAACTGGCAAAATTCTCACCCAGCAGAAACTTTGTTCTCACTTGCCCTGTCTCCTCCTACCTATTCCCTTCTGTCACCAGAGGCTTCTCCGGGTGTGTGGTGGAGGCCATGGAAATGACACTGTCGTGGGCCACGTCTTTTTCTCCTTCATGCAACAGAGGAAGGACATCCTCTTCCATCAGCTCAGCCGATTTCTTCTTACTCCCATGATGAGACCCTCCATCGATCAGGTTCCCAAAGTTACCTTCAGAAACGATAGCAAGCGGGGAGGGGCTGGGTGTCAGCAAGTGGGATCCGTCAGCTTGGCATACCCATGCCCTCTCCCAACCAGCAAATAAGATTCCAGGATAAAGGCAGAAAGAACTAATGATGGAGAATCAGAAAACTCGATTGACAAAGTCAACGAATCTCACTTTCTTCTTTGTCAAAGCTACACGAGTTACAAACTAAGAAAGACAGTTAAGAAAAAGGAAATCCACTGGAGATTTTAAGTTTTTTATAGCTATGTTATTTTTGTCTATTTTAATTTTGTTACATTATTTTGTGTATGTACACACACTCACGAGCAAGTGTGGAGGTCAGGGGACAACATGCAGGGATTGGGTTCTCTCCGTCCAGCTGCCCATCAGGCTTAGCATCAAGTGCCTTTGTTCTCTGGGCTATTGGCACTTTGAACGTCTTAGTGTGTCTATCCTACCAAAACTCATCACGGAGACTTGATAAACTATCATTGTGGATGTGTTGTTTTGTAATCAAGTTTTTTTTCACTCAAAATATTGGGAACCTTCTCAAAACTGTTTCTTCTCTAAAAGACTTTTTATCTGAGTACCCAAAGGCAACATCATGTTTTAAAAAGTAAGAGTGAGTTGGTATTGAAAGAGATAGAGAATGGTGGGGGGGAGGTGTTGAGGGGTTTCAAATAGGGTAGGTTTTGTGCTGTACACATCTTCATGTAAGATAAGGTCTCTCCAGCATTCACAGGGACTGCACAGGTCTGTTCCAGTTAGGGGTCCTAGAACTGAAAGAAGTGGACATAGGCCTCCATTACTAAGAAAGGAGCAATCTCAAATTGATAGCCACTTTGACATGAAAATTTCATTTCCTCCAAGGAAGTCTTCATGGGGAAGCAAACTATTCTCAAAGGTCCTACATGCCCAAGCAGCAGAGAGCCGACAGAAAGTGAACTCCACAGCGTGACTGGAGCTTCTTCATCTCATAATGTCAGGTCAGGACTTGTCCTTTTTTTCTTTTTTTAAAATTTCACTTCATTGTTTTTTATTTTTATTTATATACTTTTCTTCTCTCTTTTTGCTCTACAGGTCCTTTGTGTATATATAATGGCTTCCAGTTGAGTGTTTTTAGGGATTCTTGAGTATGAGAATGGATGGGTCTCTGTTTCTTTGTGCCTTCTCTTGGGTTCTTTTCCTTCTGTTTGTTTTGACCAATTTTGGCTTGTTCATTTTTGTTTTATCATATCATATCATATCATATCATATCATATCATATCATACTATATTATAGTATTAATCCCTTAGAAACCTGTTAGTTTTCTAATGAGAGACAGAAAGAGGGTGGATCCAAATGGGAGAAGAGGCGGGGGAACTGGGAAGAGAGGAAGGAGAGAAAATCATAATCAGGATATACTATGTGAGAAAAAAATCTATTTTCAATAAATCAATAAAAGGGAAAAACAGATAAAGCCTCTGTTGTCAGAGCTAACTTTCACAGTTCTGACGGACATCTGCACCCTGTGGACATGCAGACACGGGGTTCTGTGCCCGGTCTCCAGCTGTGTGGCTCAGAAGGACTGAGTCCCATCTCTACTTCCTTCTGCCCTGTTGCAACAGAACTGCCTGAACGTGAATATAGTGGTATTCTATTTGTACTGAAATGTGATTTTATTTGTATGTTAATAAATAAAGTTGCTTAGGGGTCAGAGCTATTAGCAAGCCATAGCGAAAGCCAGGGCGGTGGTGGTGCACGCCTTTAATCCCAGCACTTGGTAAGCAGAGCTAGGTGGATCTCTGTGTGTTCAAGGATACAGCTAGCATTGGAGACACACGCCCTTGATCTCAATACCAACCATAGAAAACTTGGGAGGTCTGGACAGAGAGACTGTGACGAGACAGCCACGTAGTTAGTTTATAACCAATGAGAAGGAAGAAACAGGACTCTTTATAAATCGACCGCACAGGAAGAAACTCCTTTCGGAGAGCTCTCTTGGCGGAAGAAGCTAGCTGGCGGAAAGCGGGTAAGCTTCTGCTCTGACCTCTTGGGCTTTCACCTTTACATTGGCTCTGTGTTTCTTATTTAATAAGGCGGTCGGTTACATCTACACGTGAATCTACTCTTCTCGGCTGGAATGAGTCCTCTTAGATGAGCTGCACCTTAGCTGAGAGAGACGGCAGGGAATTATAGCCATAGCAGTTACTGAATGTGTGATGCTTTGTATCAATTCATCAAACCTTCCTGTTCTGTTAGGAGTTACTCTCTTTCCCATTTTATACAAGAGGGAAACAAGACCCAGAGAAATTAATTCAGCCCAAAATAATAGAACCAAGATTAGTAACCCAAGTCCCTGAACCCAAACCTAATAGTTTAACAGTAATAGTGATTACTGTTAAACAGACAGACAAACAGCAACTAGACCTGTAGGAATAAATCTACTATTTATGTGACATTGGGTAGGCAAAGAAACCATCATTTCTTGTTGAGGTGCCACCTGCCATCTCCACCAGAGCATAATCACACCTTCACGTAAGACATTAATCCATTTATTCAAGAAATAAACTTGCCCCAAACACTGCATGTGTCTGCCCTTACCAATAGAAACTTCAAAGCTGATGGGCTTGTCTCCGATCTTCCGGTCGATCATGGTAGCTTCAAAAAAGGCTCCAAAGAGTAAAAACTCCTCATATTTTTCTGGTGTAATCTACAAGGAGAAAAAAAAATGCTAGACAGATCTGGCTTCCTTTTCTCACTAGAAAGCCAAGTTAGTGAAACTCGTTTGGTCTAGTGTAATTCATAGACACCTGAGTCTCTGTTACAGCTGGAAATGTCACGTCTTGCCACTGAGCAGACCGACAGCAATCGTGGCCAACAACCTCAAGTCCAAACCCAGCTAGCTGCTGGTCTAAAATGGCACAAAATTACCTTATGAACTGCTAACTTAACATACAAAAAAAAGGGTCTCCTTTCATGGCAAGAGATGAGCTTGTGTGTCTTCCAAAGATGCTGGGAAGGACCCAGTACAGAACAGGCTTGTAGACCCAGAAAATCATAGATGAGCTGCTGAGAGTCCCCGCACTAAACGCTTGCATGTCAACATAACTGTTTGGGGGTGCTCACATACATTTATTATTTGTTCCTTGTAACAACTTTGGGAGCTGGGAACTCAAACCATTCCCATTTTACAGAAAAGGAAACTGAAGGAATGGAAGCTTGTATTGTTGAGTAACTTTCCCAAGCATTCTGATCACAGACCCCGGGTTCTTTGAGCTTAGCATGTGCTAACCTGTTGCCTTGGTGCTGACGCATAGTCAAAATTTTCTTCCTCAAATAATTAGGAAACTCAGATAAAAAGAGTGAAGTGTTTTTTGACAAAGAAGCCAAAAGCGTACAATGGAAAAAAGAAAGCATCTTCAACAAATGGTGCTGGCATAACTGGATATCAACGTGCAGAAGGCTGCAAATAGATCCATATTTATCACCATGCACAAAACTTAAGTCCAAGTGGATCAAAGACCTCAACATAAATCCAGCTACTCTGAATCTGCTAGAAGAGAAAGTAGGAAGTAGTCTTGAACGCATTGGCATAGGAGATCGCTTCCTAGGTATAACACCAGTAGCTCAGACACTGAGACAAACAATCAATCAATGGGACCTCTTGAAACTGAAAAGCTTTTGTAGAGCAAAGGATACGGTCAACAAGGCAAAGCGACAGCCCACAGAATGGGAAAAGATCTTCACCAACCCCACATCTGACAGAGGACTGATATCCAGAATATATAGGGAACTCAAGAAATTAAACATCAAAATTCCCAACAGTCCAATTAAGAAATGGGCCATAGAACTAAACAGAGAATTCTCAGCAGAGGAAACACAAATGGCTGAAAGACATTTAAGGAATTGCTCAACATCCCTAATCATTAGGGAAATGCAAATCAAAACAACTCTGAGATACCACCTTACGCCAGTCAGATTGGCTAAGATCAAAAACACTGAGGACACCTTGTGCTGGAGAGGATGTGGAGCTAGGGGAACTCTCCTCCACTGCTGGTGGGAATGCAAGCTGGTACAGCCACTGTGGAAATCAATATGGCGCTTTCTTAGAAAATTGGGAATCAATCTCCCCCAAGATCCAGCTATACCACTCTTGGGCATATACCCAAGGAATGCTCAATCATACCACAAGGGCACTTGCTCAGCTATGTTCATATCAGCATTATTTGTAATAGCCAGAACCTGGAAACAACCTAGATGCCCTTCAACCGAAGAATGGATAAACAAACTCTGGTACATATATACAATGGAATACTACTCAGCAGAGAAAAACAATGACATCATGAGGTTTGCAGGCAAATGGAGGGATCTAGAAAAAATCCTCCTGAGTGAGGTAACCCAGACTCAGAAAGACAAACATGGTATGTACCCACTCATAGGAGAATACTAGTTGTGGAACAAGGATGACTGGACAGCTACTCACAACACCAGGGAGGCTACCTGGATAATAGGACCCCAAGAAAGACACGGGGATCGCCCAATGACAGAGAAATGGATGAGATCTACATGAACAATCTGGACGTGAGTGGGAGTAATGAGGGGCGAGGGGCGAGAGAAAGAGAACTTGGGGAAGCAGGAGTTCCCAACTGGATCAAGAACAGAGAGGGAACATAAGGAATGTTCATGATAAATGAAGACCACATGAGAATAGGAAGAAGCAAAGTGCTGGAGAGGCCCACAGAAATCCACAAAGATGCCCCCACAATAAACTGCTGGCAATAGTCGAGAAATAGCCCGATTTGACCTACCCTGGTGATAAGATGGCCAAACACCCTAATTGTCGTGCTAGAAACCCCATCCAGTGACAGAGGGAACTAGATGCAGATATCCACGGTCAGGCCCTGGGTGGAGCTCCGGGAGTCCAATTGGCAAGAAGGAGGAGGGTTTATGTGACCAAGAGTTGTTGGGACCAGGGATGGATGGAATACAGGGACAAATGGCCAAACGAATAGAAACACATGAACTGTGAACCAATGGCTGAGGGGCCCCCAACTGGATCAGGCCCTTTGAATGGGTGAGACAGTTGATTGGCTTGATCTGTTTTAGAGGCATATAGGCAGTTGGACCGGGCCCTGTGCTCAGTACATGAATTGACTGTTTGAAACCTGGGGCTTAGTAGAGACCCTAGGCTCAGCCTGGGAGGAGGGGACTAGACCTGCCTGGGCTGAGTCCACCAGGTCGATCTCAATCCTCGGGGGAGTCTTTGCCCTTGAGGAGATGGAAATGGGGGGTGGGCCGGGGGAGGGGGGCGGGACGGGGGGAGGGGGGCGGGACGGGAGGAGGGAGAAAGGGGGAATCTATGGCTGATATGTAAAGTTGAATTATATTGTAAAATAAAATAAAATAAATTCAAAAAAAAGAAATGGCTACTTGGGACAATAAGAAAAAAAAAAGAGTGAAGTGTTACACATAGGCAGATGTACCAATCGATGCTGTGTTTCTGGGGTGCTATATATACTAAATGCTGTTGCAAGGATGTGAATCACTTGTATGTGAATCACAAATGCTTTTATATTGAAAAGGACATTAGAGTTACCTACTCCAACCTCTACCATTATAAAATAAAGCTCAGAAAGATTAAGGGGCTTCCAAGTCCACCAGCAAGTTAAAGTCAGCTAAGGTGTGAGACCTGGTCTTCACCAAGGCTTTTTGGTCAAGGAGCCCACAGATAGTCTGGAAGACTGGATTATAGCAGGCCATAAGGTAGGAGCCATTATGCATTGGTTCTCAAACCTGTGGGTCACAACCCCTTTGGCAAACCTCCATCTCCAAAAATATTTACATTATGATTCATACTACAGTTACGAAGCAGCAAAGAAAATAATCTTATAGTTGGGGGGTCACCACAGCATGAGGAACTGTATTAAAGGGTTGCAGCATTAGGAAGGTTGAGAACCACTGCACTATGAGGTAATACTCAGTTCTTTGCAAGTAGATCTTCTTAATGTGGAATATGTAGACAACTTGGGCAACAGATGCCACTGAGGCACAGTGACCCAGCACCACATTTCTGAGTAAAGATTCTAAGTAAAGTGAAGTCATACAGACAGGGTTCCCTTGCCTTGCAGCTGGATTTACTAAATTCCATGGAAAGAACAGAAAGGCAGAGCAAAGGAAACTTAAGAACTGTGGCCTCACAGATGTAGGGCTCCATTGAACAAGAGTCCTGAACCAGGCCCCTCAGAGAACAAAGGATTTACGGTAATTGGGTAAGAGGTAACCTTTCCTGTAGCGTTGGAATCCAGGAAATGTTTCTATTGACCAGAACCACAGGGCAGGGTGGGACATAGTGCTGGAGCTTAGTCACTGTCCATCTACCAGCCTCTTATCTTGGAGTCCAGGGGCTGAGTTTACTCTCTGGGAGGAGGATGAAAACCACAGAGACTAGAAGGAAAGCAGACCACGTGACCTCCAGGATGGCAGATGTCACAGCCAACCAGCCAACTGGGCAAGTGGCATCCATTTTCTGGCTGTTGCTTTCCTTGTTTGTGACAAAAGTATCCCAACAGAGCCTGGGACACTTGGTAAAAAGCAGACATATAAACCCTACATACAGTAACTACAATAAGTAGTTCAATAGTTCGAATTATCTTCCAATTCTCCACCTTCTTCAAGCTCCAATTTAAAGGGCCCTCCCTTCCGGAAGCATGCCTTAAACTGGAGAAAAAATGATACATAATGTTCGCTGAGCTCACAAAGTGAGTTGAGCACCAGCGTTCATCTCTCTCTGCTTCCTGACTGTGGATGCAGTGTGACCGGCCGCCTCAGGCTCCCAAGCCATGGTGTCCTGACCATGGTGGGCTGTATCTTCAAACTGTGAGCCATAAAACCCATCTGAAGTTGTTTTTACTCAGTTGTCTTCTCACAAAAAAGAGAAAAGCAGCCAGCAAAGAGGTTACATCCTCTGCCCAAAGAGACAAACAGAGGTGAGCATGTCACCAGTGGTTGCCCAGTGGGTGACCACCGCACCGTACTGACACAATTTAAATCCAGCTGTCTTACTCAGAGGCCTAAAATTTTAATCACTGAGCTTTCTTGTTGGGGAATAGTATTTTAAGATGTGTTACTTTTGTTTATGTTGCATTTGTTTAATTTGTTTAACTCTGTGAAGCTGTGTTACTGTGCCTGTCAAAAACATCTGATGGTCTAATAAAGAGCAGAACAGCCAATGGTGAGGAAGGAGAAAGGATAGGTGGGGCTGGCAGTCAGAGAGAATATACAGAAGGAGAAATCTGGGAGAAGAAAGGGGAGGAATGAGAGAAGAAGTAACCAGAGAAGGAGGAGGCCAGCCACATAGCCACACAGCAAGCCATGGAGTAAGAAACAAGGAAAGGTATGCAAGAACAGAGAAAGATAAAAGCCCCAAAGCCAAAGATAAATGGGATTATTTAGGTTAAGGAAAGCTGGCAAGAAACAAGCCAAGCTAAGGCCAGGCATTTATAATTAAGAATAAGCCTCTATGTGTAACTTATTTGAGGGTGTCAGGCCCCTCAAAAGGTTAAAACAAACAACAACACTTTTTAACCCCATAAATGATAGCAATTTATAGTTCCTAATGCACTCATCATTTCCTGCTTCCTGTTCGATGTATTTTGCATGAGTCCTCTCCCCTTTTACATCATAAGCTCTGTGGAGTTAGGCTCTGGATTTACTCTTGCCCGTGTTGAGCAAGGTGTTTGTTATGAAGCTGTTCAAGCAGCATTCACAGAGTTTAGAAACGGTCACATTCCCAGGCTGGCTACGGTCTGTGAGAGCATGGCAGAGGAGAGAGAAGCTTCCATAAGTAATGAGGGACACTAGGAAAAGGCAACATCAGAGGGTCTCTTGGTGTCCAGGTGTGCAGTGAGGATGCTGCAGCCAGTGACACTGGGGCTCTGTGACCCTGGGAAGCTGAAAAGGAAAAAAGACACAGCAAGAAAGGATTGATGGGGACAGGTTGATCTTCTCAGGCTGTGGGAAACATAGAGGCCCTGGGTAGCAGCTTTAAAATGTGTCCACAAAATCTTAGCTAATTTCCCCCTAACTCTCTTCTGGAGTTCCACATAAAGGCTGGTAAAATGATTTGTTCCTGGCAAGAAGAAGAAATGCAGCAGAAATGTCAGTCTGTGACACCATGGTTTGATCAATGTCTTGCTCCCTCTTATATCACCACTCTAGGAGGAAGGAATTGAACTACCATGTTGTAACGATACTCAGAATTTATGGGAGGCTCCCTGTAGTAAGGAATTGCATTCTCATGCCATTAGCTGACAAGGTACCAAGGCCTCCTGAGTGTCATGCAGCCATCTTGAGATGGGTCCTCCAGTCCTGTGACACCTTCAAAGGATCATAGCTTCTACCAAGATCTTAATGAAATTTTCCTCCAAGGAACATTGGGACCAGAACCATTGTAGTAAGGTATTCCCAAACTCCTCGCTCACAGAGAAAATCAGCATTGGATGTCAAGCCACTAAGCTTTGGGGTGACTTGTTGTGCAACAACCGACAGCCAATGAGTCTGACAAGAAAGTACCACCCCAAGACACCAAGATGAGGAGAGGGTGGAGACATAGAAGCACCAGGATTGTCCTGTGTCTACCTCCTTCTCCACAATAGCCCAGTAGCCTTCTCTATACCTTGACTTATAGAAAAGTCCACTCCCTACCCACCTCCCTTGCTTTCTGCTAGAGTATCTTCCTTCAGGAACCCTCTTAGATTATGAAAATCTCCTCATAGCTTCTTTCTTCTTGGATATCCCTATCCAATGTGGCTCACAGCAAGAATGGTTACCAGACAGGCAGATGTAGGACATATAGGCTTGAGTGACCACAACACATCACACAAGCTACCCACCACATGCAAAGTCAAGTTTCCAATATTGGCTTATATTCTCAACATGCTTGCGCACACACACACATGCTCACTGCCCCATGCAGACCATGCCAATTCCAACCCCAACAAACTGATGATACACATTTCCAGAGAATGTTTCCCAGATGAGCATCCAAGGAGAGGTGTGGAAAAAGCCAAGACACAAACAGCAGGCGGCGAGCTCTAAATAGCCGCTCCTCGGTGGAGGGAGCAAGCCATGGGTAGCAGCCATAAAGACACTGCAAGCCTAACCATGTGCGTGCTAAACGATCTGATGACAATTTATATACACTTTCTCATCAGCTCCCAGAAGTTGTCTACGACAGAGCGACCTATAAGACCTCATTTAGCTGAAGAATAAACGGGAACCTAGGGCAGTGTAATATTAGAGCCATGAGTAAAACTAATGCCAGGGTTTCCAACCCATGCTCTGAGTTCTCCCCAGTGGTTTCTTAGGATCCCAGTCGGAAAAATAAATAGTTCTTGCAAGGTAAGGATGACTCTCGTACTGCAGTCCTGGGATCTGTCCAGCTTCCCTAAGAACAGACAACTCTGGGCAAGCAGTTATCATCTCCCTTATGTTGACCTGAGAGACATTCCCAGAGACAGAATTAGCCAGGCTCTGCTGCAATCAACCCTCCTCTGCTGCTGATGACATGCAGAACTCATCCACTTGCTTGACTACAAACCATGCAATTAGGATAAAAAGTGAGAGGACAGTCATAGCTGATGCTCATCTTGACACCCCAGTCTCTTGCCCACACTACAGCATTGGACTGGGGCAATGCTGATGTTTTAATGGTGGGAACTCACTGAGGATGCGTGTTCTGCGGGGCTGTGATTTCATCCTGGGTTTATGAGGTTTCTCACATTCTCATCCCCCAGCTTGTTGCCTGTTCTTCTCCCCTTTCTTTCCTCTTCCTACATGGTCCCACATCCACATACACACACAAAAAATACTCCAACATAATGCAGCCAAACAAACTAGACAGCAGAGTTTCCTCATCCATCCTACCACCCTCTCCCATCAAGGTCTCCGATCACTTTTATGTCTCCTTCTTTGAGTTCCCATGGGATCCACACTTGAGAGGTTTTGAAGAAGTCTAGCATGAGCATATGACCACACTGCTTGCATGAACAGAGGACATACCCCGGGACTCAGTACTAAGCCAGCATAATTTTGGCAGGAAGCTGAGACCTGTACGGGAAAAGGTCTTCTGGGGCCATGGCCAGCGCTGTCTCCCTCTGCCCTGGGCTCCCCTACCGTCAGGCCCAGAGGAGCAGTGCTCATGCCTACCTCTGGGGGGACCGTGAAAGATTCCACCTCCACCTCGGTGGAGTTGGTCTTGTCAGCTGCCTGCTGGGCTCTGCCATCCTCAGTTTTGTCAGCCTTGTCCTTGCTTGAGCCTTTAGAAGATTTGGAGTCTTTGTCTTTGGAAGACAGCTTCAGCTCCTTCAGAGCTTTGGAGAACTTAGACTCCTGGGCGCCCCCAGAGAGGATTTCCACAGCAATTTCCACCAAGATCCGGCCCCTGAAGGCCACGCCTTCCCCAAAGCCCTCATTCAACTCCTGGTAGTCATCCATGAGACTCTGGTTCCTGGGGGAGCCGTACAGGTTAATCCAGGCAGGTCCAAAGGTGGGAAGAAAGCCTGGGGAAACCCCAAGTGTTAGAGATCTTAATGAACTTTCACCTTTACCACGTTTGCTTTATAGAAGTTGCATGTAAAAATACATGATGTACAGACAAAAGAAAATTTTTAAAAAGCATCCCCTCCAAAGACGATATTTTGCTCAATTTCCATCTAAGTCTTTCTTTTACACATTTACTGTGTCATTACAGAGGGCACTGTGCACCCATTTGCCACCATTCAGTCATCGAATGTTTATTTATTCCTAACATGAGCTAGGCAACACACTAGATGTTTACATTAATATTTACATTATAAACACTGTATATGCCTGGTGTTGCAAGAACAAGTGATAGGTTGATGAACCATGGAGGAATGGGGTGAAGGGGGTCGTGAACCAGCTGGAAAGAGCACAGAGAAGGGTATGTGAGCAGAGTTTGGACAGGTGAGAGGCCTTAAGGCCTTGTTATGGATTTTTCTCACTATCTTAGTATCCTTAAGAATATGTTAAAGGGAGCAACCCGGAGAGGTGGCTCAGAGGTTAGGCGTCCAGCCTGTGGTGTCCAAGGTGGCGAGTTCGGTTCCTGTGAGTGTCCGATGACGTCACGATTGATGAATCCATCAGATCAATCAGAACACTGATCTATCAATTAATCGGGGGGGAAAAAAAAAGTTTTGGCTGGGCGGTGGTGGCGCACGCCTTTAATCCCAGCACTCGGGAGGCAGAGCCAGGCAGATCTCTGTGAGTTCAAGGCCAGCCTGGGCTACCAAGTGAGTTCCAGGAAAAGGCGCAAAGCTACACAGAGAAACCCTGTCTCGAAAAAACCAAAAAAAAAAAAAGAATATGTTAAAGGGATTCTCACCAAATTGATAATGTAACCGTGTCTCTTAAGACCATCGGGGCTACCACGTGAAGGCCTGCAAGAATGGCTGTGGGCAAACTGCTTTGGGAACCATTTCACCATGAAAGCAAAGGGCACTGTAGCTTGGACTAGTAGGGTAGGGTGGTAGAGACAGTGAGAAATGCATGTTCTAAAATATTTCCTAAACATTGAACTGAAAAGACCTGGTGATTTTTAACTTATTCCTGTCATAAGGAGTTTCTCTTCTTAATATAGACCATCTGAGAAAATGTATGCTATCCATGAGAACGTATGTGAACACAATGTCCCTTTATTTTTTCAGTATTGGGAATCAAACCCAAGGCCTTTCACCTTGTAGGCAAGTGCTCTTACCACCGACCTACACCTTCAATTCCACACATGCTCCTTTGTGAAAGGCAAAACAGCATGTTTCTGAAGACTCAACTGGGTGGGTTCAAATCCCAGCTTTGGGACTTTGCAGCTGTGTGAGCTTGGACAAATTTCTTCACTTCTTGTGCTTCAGTTTCTTCATCTGGAGGAAAAGCTAATAGTGCCTACCTCACCTATCAAGATTAACAGGATAGTATCTATCAAGTGCTTCATATGGACCCTTGGGACACGCCCTACTATTATGAATAAAGAGGGAGTCATCATTTGTTTATCAATTCTCCCATAGTTGCCAAGTAAATGTTTACACACACACACACACACACACACACACACACACA